>JAQGAG010000338.1:0-17400 GCA_034696835.1 Lepidocyrtus lignorum
GTACAATGACACAAGGAAAGCATATTATTGAGCTTTATCTGACGAGGGGATGCTTATTATTGGTACTATTATTTATTGTGTCTGTATAACCGAATTCCAACAGTTTTACTTGCCTGCGCCCCACCGGCAAATATTCATAAATTTTCAATATCATACACAAAGAATAATATACGCATAATATATATACCTACCTATATTAATGTATTTTATCGCAGTGATTTGATTTTGTAGAAATCTAAAGGCAGTCAAATTGGATACAATTCTTACATTGTCACAAAATCAGAACTCCGGAATCATATGGCAGCTCCATTTTAAGCAGGTCAAATCCTCTCACGTGGAATTGAATTGGGGCGATTAGAACGGATGACATGGGATCATTGAAGGTTCCATGTATGCAAATGAGCAATATTATTATGTACGAGATAGGCATTATTCATAACTTGACTTAATATGTTCCTTGGGCTAATTCTAAGTTTACTTCATTTTTTATGTATTTTTAAGGACTCGGCTGCTAAGGTTTTGGCTAGGGCGTTGCATAAAATTACAGTTGAGATTATATCACATTGGTAAAAAAAATCATAGACCCTTCATATTTAACTCATTCAAAATATATTTGCAAGGATAAATGTCAAGTCAATATATTATATCGTCTTTTGTATTTATAACTATGGACCCCATGCATGTACTACGCATAATGATGACGATGAATAGAAAATGACACCAGCTCCAGTTCAGTTGAAGTTGGGTTACCTTCTGAGACCAACAATTCGAGTCAGTTCTCAGTCATTATATTCTAGCTGGGCTCACTCACAGACCAAAGACTAATGAGCTTTTCGAATGCGGAATATTATTGAAACGTGAGCGAGGTGAAAAAAATATTATAAATCAGATCGTGTTTGTTATCCAACAACTAAAAAAGTTAATGAAGCTCCGTAGTCCGTAGTAAATTATCGTGTGAATATTGTCACTCATTCTGAAAGATCACCCCAAAGCTCCATTTACAGATTATTTGTGTGGGATGGGAAGGTCCAAAAATACAATTCAAGCCAAGACGTTGCTTCTGCTAACTTATATCATATCATGTACATATGAATGACATAAACTAGACAATGAAATGCATAACATAACTTGATTCTCATCATAAACTCTCATTTTTTGTCTTTATTGTACATATTGCATTAAAGTAGACACGTATGCAATAAGTAGTTGCATTGCAATTTACCATGCCCTATCCTTAATTATGACATAAATATAGTATTCTGGTATGATGACTCCTTCCAAGATCTTGCCACTTTGCCACTGCGAATTACACTTTATCAAGTCAAACACAGTTACCTTCAGCGATGTCTTCATTGAATATATACATATTGGACATACTGAGTTGACGCACAGTCTATAAATTATTGCGATTTGTCCGTATTGCCTAGATATTAAGCTAATCTACGTATGCGGAAGCGAGTAGGGCCTTTCTGATCTAGCATTGGATTTTTTTTGCATTATCAATCGACGAATCGAATCCACATGATCCAAACAAGTTGTAGTTATTTAAATTGGTCAATTGATTCTTCGTTTATTCGATGATGGATTATTTTACACGATAAAACATATTTGGGAAGCTCTTTCCATTCCAGCTGGGTTGTATTAGGATATTTCACATTTGAAAGCATTTCGCAAATAACTGACTGGAGAATACATACCCATGTATGTATTATTGAAATGATAGTGACTCTGTTGAATTAGTAGTAAGGAAAATTTCCGCTGTGGAAATAAGTATATTTTATCGCATGTCGCGTTGCGGTTAATCTTACGAATATTTTGGAGCCCGACCCCTGACAAAAGTTGACAAACTTTGTTGTGATAGATTACCATATAAATGAATATGACAATATGAGGCATAGCTATTTGTGCTATAGTTTAACTGTGCTTTGCTGTAACTGACTTTCAGTATTCTTAACGTGACAATTCTAATACCTTTTCGGCATTTTTGACACAAGTATTAATTAGTTTCCACAAAACCAAGAAAGTTTTCTTATGAAAAGTTAACAGCGAATATGTTCCTCTGTTGGAAAACTTAATTAAATTATAGAAAAAAATTATTCGGAATTCATAGTACCAAGGAAAGCATATTAGTGCCAACAATGATAATCGCCCAGAGAGGCTCGTCTTTATACTCTGTTCAATGTCCTATCAGTCAATTTTCTGTTCTCTTTTACTTTAAATGTCCTTACTTTGTTCATTTAGATTTCCTCAAACCTGCTATTATAAAACAAAACGATGTTATCTTGTAAATGTTTCTACGTAGGAGTTAATAAAACTACATGAGTTGTCGCTCAGAATCTTGCTACCTTCCCATAATGTACCTCACATGAAAACGAACCAGGGAGTTGTGTAGCGCGATAAATGAAGGCCCGTTCGGCTTCTTCAATTTGTGTCGCTTCGTTAAAATTGAATGGAGTGAGAGAAAACATGGTAAATAGACATTTCCCACTATCTACATTTAATTATGGTTGTTAGACGATAACTGTCCTTTCAGACGGTGCATTTGATAGCGGTACAGCAAAACAGTGGTAACTTCATTCCTTCCTTTCAAGCTATTCACTGAAAGTGTGAAAGTACATAAATCGCAACGATTTTGTACAGAAAGAATGGACATGAGCATAATACGCTTTCACTCCTTCAGTATTGAGATAGTACCAGTTTCAAGAGGAAATGCGACAGAACAGACTGTTTGTTGTGACATCCCACAGCTTACCGAAATTAGCCTGGGCTCGCCTTGCCTACTCAAATCAAGTAACCGTGGATCGGTATAAAAAAAGGAACCCATGAAATTAACATATGATCCTATGATTTATGATATTTGGCACGATATATAAAAAGAGTTTTGTATTTTTCTACAAGTTTCTTTACCATTTTCAGCTATTTTCATTTCACTCGTCCTTATCTTATACACAGCATGAAAGAGAATTAAACAGTGCAGAAATACGAGGAAAAGAAAGGAAACTGAAAGCACCAAGCGTTTTAGGCTTGGTATGACATGTCACTCTTTACCGTTCAGGTCTCTGTAATGCACTGATAATAATCGAATCAAGTTTACCATTCAATGATCTTACATGTGCAAATTTTGTTAAATAGTTGGGCTGATCAGGTTGTAATTTGAATGAGACGTTGCTTACAAGATGCTCCATGTATGTGTTTGCACTCGTTGGGCTTTTTAATCTTCTGGCGAGGTTTTGTGGTATTTTGCCATTTTCACTTTTTTAAGCCTCTGTAAATGGGTGGGATATGTTCATAGTTACATACTTTTGCAGCGTGTGGCACCTGCGATCTGAACGACCTATAATATGGATATGGACTGGAAATATTGTTGTAACATTGTAAGTTTTACAGGGAAATATTTGCAAGTTTTAATTCATTCAGTATTTTAGAACGTATAAATTATGCTTTGTGTTGTTCATGCTTGTACTACTGGTCGTCGACTTTTCTTTATGACTGAATTTTCTTTGATGGTGATTTTGATAAGCTTTGTTCAGTTGAGTGGGCTTTCGGCTTGAACTCTGGCATAACTGAATCAACAAGGAACCTACAGCAACGACAGCCATACAGGTGGATTGTACTCATCACAAAACTCAACTGTACAATTCTGCAGATTGGTTGAACTGTCATAGAGGGACATATTATGTACATAGTTGTATGGAATGGTAACGTTTAGCGTAAAAAGAAAATCGAATCGAGAAGCTGCTGATACTGCCAAAGTCACATATTGCCCATGAAATTAAACAAATCTCTCCTCCAGAAAGTCCACTGATTTTTTAAAATCGTTAAACGTTATGCAAATGACATATTAACATGTCTAGATAAGCAACTTCCCACTTCCTCACAGAATATTTACAGAGCAATTTCGGATAGCGAGGTCGCTGATTAGTTTCACATCTTCCTCCACCGATTGCTGTTTGGATGACCTTCAGTACAACGTACAACATTGGGGTTTAGAGTTTTCTGTGCTTGTCCTCATTTAGAAAGCCGACAATTTCTCTGAGAGAAAGCAAAAAAAATGATCTCGAATAAATTACTACAAATTTTAAGCTACACTAGCATTATTCATTGTTGTAGTGTATATAACACATACAAAATCGATAAAGGAGTATATTTTAATTACCTTACAATCGCGTTCACCATTGAACTGTTTTTTATAATTGGAACGTATAACTATTTATGCATCCAAATTCGTGTGATTGAGTTGTTTTCCGAAGCAATAAAATAGCAGATACACTTGAAAAATAAGTCAAAGAAAGATAATCGTATTTCACAACGGTATTGCTATCGCCTGCCCTTGTTTTTATGGATGTCAACTTATTTTTGCTAAATAATCGATAGTTTATCGATTCGATTTAAGTAATTTCTTATAATTTTCTCCGCTTTCACAGGATACTTTATATACTGAAAGGTCAGGAGGGCATCCTGACAGACCTTACGTTTTTTTGTGCTTGGCAATTGGCCATCGTTGTAATGTAAGAAATATGGAAACAATATCCGTTTGTAGTTGATAATAAATTGGCCAACTGAACTAGTTAGCTACCTAAAAGCTGAGAAAGATTCTATTTCATTTTGTCCATTTTTTTGTAGCGTTCTTGTAATTTTGACGTGTTTCTTGGAAATCCATCAAAGCGGGGTCTTATTTTGGTAGCCACAACCATCTTCGCGACACCGAATGCATTGCACGTGGTAAGTACATGGACTTTTGGGGTTACATCTTCCGTACGAAAATACATGACACGCGCAGATTTGTTTTTATTTTCATGATAAGCCCATGTTATTTTCCAACTTGCATGATTACTACTCACCAACAAAAAAATCTTGCCTTTCCTACATTTCTCGTAATTGAAATATAAGGCATATTGTCACGGCTTTGTTGTTGTTTATGTAGGACTCTTAATCGATATATTGATTTTTGTTTCATTATATACATAATTTGTCAAGAGTGAGCAAATTTTCCACGTGCATGTGAATATATCGATATCGGACAAAATGTCAACAAAACTACGATCCGACTAAAAATCCGTTGGAGAGAAAGGAACCATTTTATCTTGTGAGAATTTTATGTTGTGCAACTACCTCCGTACATAAGCTAGACATTTTTGGGAAACTTTGATATACCAATAACACAAACATGTCAATCCAGTTTACCTTTTCTTTTTTTCCTTTTCACACGAGTTCCGATGGAAAAATCCGCCCATGTGCAATCCTCAAATTAGTGACTTGCTACATATATTTACGTAATACAGGAGTCTACTACGCATCGGAGCTGTTTTGTAGTATGAAACTTCTAAAGATATCCTCTCATCTGAACACGACCACATGGCATAAGATGTTTGAATTTAAAGCAGTAAATCCTAGCACTCCTCACCATTCTGAGTTTCTTTTTCTTGGAAACGCATGTCCTATTATGTCGAAAAGATAATAATAAAGTGGAATAAAGCATTCAGAGGTAATTTTCAATAATTGTGCAAACAGATGGAAAACAAGAGGGTTATTCCCCTTATAAAGGATATACCTACGTGCTTATAATACCGTCACATTGTTTGCCTTTTTTCATCACCAGTACTGACTAGCTACATACTTGTCTTTCTGGGTGATCAGTGATCACGCAAGAATGTGTCACCATCATCATTATTTTTATATTTTGCACAAGGAAACGCAAGCATCTTTAAGCTCCTCTCAAAATGTCCTTGAAATCTCCATTGAAATGAGATTTACGCTTGGTAAATCACATATTAGCTAAATATTTGGGAAACTCGATATTAGAAAAATTAACACCAAAGTATTAAATTTAGTCCATATTGCTTATGTTTACCGATATATATTACTCCCTGCGAAAGAGTTTATGAGTAGATTGTATTTTTAAAAGTCTTTTACGGAAGCAGTAAAGTCGTCGTCATTCATGTGTACTAACCTAATATCATTTTGAATCTGACTGTATTTACTTCCACCTCCACACGACACGATAGGTAAGAGTGGGCTTATAAACACACTAAACCACAGCCCGTCATCTTCTGGATTAGCCAGAAGGGGAGTCTCACTTTGCTCTAATTACATTTCATGGAATCCCGCAGATTTTTCTAGAGCCAAATCTTCATTCTTCATCATTATAATCCATGTACTGATTATAACTGAATGTACCTGTTGCTCTTTTCTTCATTGTCGTTTTTTACTTACATGTGGAAGAATCCACCATCATGTGTTGAAAGATAATGGCTGGAGTTGTGGCAATGAAGTTGAGAGTGAAAATGGTTGCTTTTTTCACTTCTCATTCGGAACAAAATCCCGATTGATTCACATTCACATTACAACACATTCATGTTAAGCAAAGCTTATGTAGTTGAGGCCTCATTTCCTTCTTCAAATTCAAATCTCATATGCTTTATTACCTTTTCTACTAGATATATACGTAGATCCCAACCGTATTTTATTCAACATCTTGTCGGATTTAAGAATCAATCTGTTGCAAAGTAAATAGCCTCCTTTCGAAGGACATTCAAAAAGTTGAGGACACGTGTGTCTCCAACCGTAGCAAACCTGCACTCATTCCATACTTAAAACCTGAAGTTTTAGAAGGCCTCTGGCATTTAATAGAAAAACTACAGAAAACTTAGTGAAATGTCTCCTTACATTTTTTGCTGTCATATTTGCCTTCAAAAGATACACATGTCTTCCTAAAAAAATGTAATGACTACATGGTATCTTTTCTCTGTAAATATAAGTGTCTCAATCAATTTTTTAGATCTTACATTGTTTATTCCAATTATCTCCTAAATATGTCACTCTATTCGTTTGGAAGAGTGAATAAAGTTTTCTGTTTGAATTTTTCGTTACATATTACACAGCCTAATCAACACTGACTAGGGCTACCTGCCCGCGTCCTATTCCCAGATGAGGACTACCCTAGCAGTGATCACACACTTTGATCATTATTAAGGGTTGAATGAGTAGAATTCTATGTATTTCATGGAAATAGGAAATGAAAAAAGAATAGAATTGCTTTTGCATGATGTCAATAATAGCGATAATTGCTCCTAGTTATGATGATGATGAGCCTTTTCTACCATTTTGTATACTTCGCTCCGCAGACGAGCATTGTAGCAGTAATGTTACGTAGCTGACAGTTTGGCACCAACGGAAAAAATTACAAAATCTAGGAAAGGGACGCTCCGTCCCCATTCGTATCAATATCGACATGTTACGAATATTTCGACGTTTTCTGGTAGAAAATGATTGATCTTCTAGAAGCCTTTGTTTACCTTAATTCTTCACTACGTGATAGATAGATGCATTGGGGCTTGATGGCGTGATCAGAATTTCGAACAGGTCATATATAACAATCCCCCACGTTTGTTTTTCTGAAGCAAATAAATAAAGCAAGATTGCTACTTTTTCCCTTTTGCACGTAGCATATGATGAACGAACAATTTCTGCAACGAAACCTAGCATACCTAAAATGCTTTAAAACATTGTAAATGCAACTTCATTTTTATACCTAAAAGTACTTAATCTTACTTTGCCAAAGCGTGCTTCATCCAAAATGTACAGCCTCCAGAAAAAAATTATAATATGACTCAATGTGACCTGCAAATTTACCGCTATACATCTTCCGTTGCGATTTTTCATTTACAATTTACTTCCATCCCTGCAGCTTTTTTTCTATTGAAACACGGTTACTTCCACAGGCTATACATGTAGAACATTACATGTTGGTGATTTCAGTTGTGAGTCAATAAATTCATGACTTTTCATGTAAAATATGAGCAGCAGAAGGAGTGGCAACGACAAGATATGGTGATAAAGATCCATCTCGAATCTCATAAAGATCGGATGTAGTTCTTCCTTCCAGAGTTAGTTTCTAACGAGGATGTAAATGAATCAGTGTATGAGTTTTCTTTGGCGCTACGCTGCTCTTATTTTTCCCTAAATAAATTATTTTGTATCATGAACACTGTGAGTCATTTTTCTCACTGCAGCACAAAATGTTATTTTTAACAGAGAAAAAAGAACATGGTGCAATATGAACCCTTCTTTTGTTGTATTATTTCATATCTCCATTCAATATGTCCAGATTCAAGTTTCAAAAGAAACGGATACAATAAGTAGATGAAGCGTAGCAAATAACAAATACATACAGATACTCATTATCATGCAATACGTATGGAGCATTTCATTACTTTAAACTTCTACATTTTTTCTCCTGAGAAAGGGGAGTGACACCAACACAGAGCCATCATTATGCTGGCTGTAATGAATTTTCCTGTTTGTTTGTATGTATCTAACTTTTTTCTCGAAGGTTGCATAATAGTCCTTTG
The DNA here is from genome assembly GCA_034696835.1 of Lepidocyrtus lignorum. NCBI lineage: Eukaryota > Metazoa > Arthropoda > Collembola > Entomobryomorpha > Entomobryidae > Lepidocyrtus > Lepidocyrtus lignorum. Next base: position 8,352 of record JAQGAG010000338.1, read on the forward strand.
CTTTTTTACAGTTTTTCAAATGACATGGTTTGCGTTATCCACATGGATGAAACCCATTTAAGTGAGCTTCTCCTTATGTTAGAAGATTTGTCGAATAGATTCCGAGAATATTTGCAGTTTACATAATTTTCCCGTTTTTGCACATCATTATTATACACTTTTATTCGAAATGGAATTATTCATGGATCTTGTCCAGAATATCCATTTTCTTTCCCCTTTCTAATTCTAACCGCAAGATGCTACAGTTCCGATGACAAAAACTGGCGAAGTGGGGACATCCCATTCCATTCATTAAGGTGAATTATAGATACGTTTTGCAGAAAATGCAGCAGTAAACAAAAGACTGCAATTGCTGTCTTGCCTGCTTCGTTATTACCCATATCACCGTCCTTGGAGGCCGAGTGAGCAAAAACGCGTGGATTTATATCAAGTTCATTTTTACTTTCCTGAATAACTTTGTTGGAACTGTATGGAATGGTAACTGCTATTACATGCCTTTCCATCTAAGTATTTACATCACGAATTGGCTAGACTGCCTGAATGTAGCATATAAGAATTTTCATATGATACGGGTCCAATGTCCAATATGTCTGCTCATACACTAAAAAATAGTTGGAATAGCGCTCCATGTACACTGCAGTAAAGGCGGTGTTTTATACAAAAAGTCAGTCGTAATCCTGTTGCTTCCACTTACTTGTCCTGTTTGTATCACATATTCCTCTCAACCTATTTTCCTAACAAAAGGTTTGTACAGCATCCAGATAATCTGCTTGGAGCAGCCCAGTTATATTCTCATTCCTTGTTAGTTCAATTAAAGATAATTGGTTGTTATTGCATTGCACTGCTTTCGTTCTTACTCGAGTGCTTTCTGACTTCACAAATTGCACCCAACCATAGTAAAGCCTTTCGGAAATGGGGAGTTGGAAACATCGGAAATTATCGTTACTCAAAGTAATTTGGGGAATAGGGTATACGAAAACTAGATCAAATGGAACATTAGCATTTTCATTGAAAGATATTTTTTCATTTATTTTAACCTATCCTTTCAATAACACACAAATTTGTGTTTTTAGGGGTTTATTTGAAGCATTAAAAAGTGGGAGGCGAAAACTGAATGGGGAAAGTCTGAAATATTACGAAAGATCGTTTCAAGCTACAATAAACATTACCAGTTCCGTACACCCTAAATTCTAAATGAATCCTGAAAGATTCTTTTTTTTGCATTACTATTCCGCATACGGCTACACAAAAGCTTACTTATTACCAAGGTAACTCAAATACAGTACAGTAGTCTAACTTCATTAATTTTCGTAAAGAAGACCACGGGAAAAATGAATTCGCAAACAACTGCTCGGCTCAGTTGACATAAAGGTATCCTTAACGATGGCTATAAGTTGAGACGTTTGGCCGTGTCATTTTGTGCATTTACAATGCTTTTGATGGGATAAGAACTGCTATTTTCCAAATCTAATGTATCTCAAGTTGCGTTGCCATGATTTGCTGAAAGGAGATTTATTTTTAACTTGCTCACGATTCAATTTTTCCGTGGTCTTCTTTAAATATTTTGAATGTAATTGATCGTAGTTGGATTACCTTAGAAAAGTTGAAATACATTGCTTATTACTTCTCCGTAGCGTTGTTCACTTTTGGTCATAGTCGTAACTGGCGATAAAGGATTTTAATTGCTCCTTTTCCACAGGGGAAGTCCGGGACTTCAAGTCCCCCATACATCCGTAATACATGAATGCTTACATACTAGATACTAGTGCAGCAAGACTTTAATTTAATATATTGTAAAATAAATTCCCGCAATGTCTGCCATAAATCGCTTTTCGTTGCAACTAATTTCCCAGCAAGTTCATTTTAAGAATGTGCTATTTTCCTTCTACATTCCTCTATTGCTTGTTTTATTTGAATCTATGAAATTTTGTATACACACTGAGGGAAAAATCTAGAAAGCATGATAGATGACTTGGGAATTTAATGGTTTTCTATTTCTATTGTAGTTGCATAATCTTTCTCTCAGGAGACGTGGGGTAACGGATGGCGCTACAAACATATCATGTCCTACTGCAGTGATTTTCAACGCACCTTCTAATCGTTTCACTTATTGCTGAAATACGCCATCGACTAAATCTGCTTCTTGACTATCATATAATCTTCGAATCGCTTTTACTAACTGCAAATATAACTATGACGATCGTGATCGGCTTGCAATGCTACATATTACGAAGGACTATATTGTTCCAGGGAAATAAAGATGAAGAATGGGAGGGTGGCTGGTGATAATTGATCGCTCATTAAGACTAACAATAAGACCTCCTTCCATCTATAAATCACACACCTACAATGTATTACGTTGCTACATACTTAACCTTAACAAGTTTTGATATTGAGGAAAACCTGGAGTACAAATGCATGTTCAAAATTTAATTGACATTCCTTTGCTAAGCAAGTACCCTAACCTATGAGAAAAACAACGAGGACTATGGTTCTTCCGAAGGTTACCCCATGTAATAAATTGTAACATTGTTAGTTTAACCATAACATCTAAAGTCACAATAATAACTCTTATGCCTATGCTTTGTAAAAAAATGAGTTTTACTAAACACGATTATTATTATCAAACTGTCCACATTATAGTTACTTTATTGTCAATACATACTATTCCCGACGTATGTATTTATGTATACAGGGAAAATAGTATGGTTTTTCACTACATGTTATAGCTTTCTTCAACTTGTTGGAAACCATAAGATCTGTTTATTACCGTAATGTTTGGCATATTCCAAATAATTATTACAAGCGTCCAAACATGATATAGGATATGTAGGGAAAAAATCCCAGTAATCCCGATGCATACTTACCTACATAGGCTCTGACGGTTTCAAAAAACCACACAACGTCTGTAATTACGCAATCCCCGCCCTCCATAGTGTCCATCACCATTGACGCGTAGCCGAGGTTCATATTGGAGAAATCTTCATGCTTCTTTGAAACACATCGCCACACCACGTAGTTCTTCCACACGAAGATTCAGAAGACTAGGTTATAACAAGCAAATAAATAAATAAGAGAGAACCAAATTCCGCCTAGAGAAAGAATGAAGGAAGGAAGGAGTCAAATCATTATCACGAAATTGTAGCTTTGAGCTTCTGGGGATGGAATTTAAAATGGGAAAGAATAAGCTCCACTTTAATCCAAACCTTTGCAATGGCAAAACATGGTGGAAATCTAAAAATAGTACCAACCCTGAAATACCCTAATATTTCTACCAAAGTTCAAATTTGGCAAGTAGATATAGATCGTTAACAGGAAGAACCGTATTGCCTTTAGGCTAAATCCTATCACTGAAAGGGGGTCAAAGGTCAAGTTAAGTATTTTTTTAAAATGACAAGGTATATTGAGTAGGTACCAAAAAAACATTTTAAATGTTGAGCTTAACAAAGGCATGCTTAGTTTCCGTAGTTGTCATAGTCACTGAAAAATCACTGCTTAAAGTTTTAATATTAGACTTTTTGCAATTTTAAAGTTTTTTTTATCAGATGACATGCATCATTATTATCATTCAATAGTTTTGATTTTAGCTACGTTATTTTAGTAATTATGATCAAATTATATATCTGTTCAACCCTACAAAGAGTCTGATATCTGATATCATGGCTGCGTTTGGACCATATCACGGTGCTTTTTCCCAACAACACACCTCTCCCTTTACATTTTCCATATAATACAACAGCAAAGGAGTGGTACCACCCACCGGGCTGACGTTGAGTTTGTTGGCGACGATGAAGCTTTCTTCAATTAACGTGCGACAAGCATAACACAAGAGATCATTTTCCATTTCCACGTTTTCAGCTTAACCATGAGACGAGGGAGAGTGGGTGGAGGAAAGATCGTCGTAAGCTTACTCTTTCACTCTCTAAATATTAAATATATTTGTTTCTCTAGAAGGGAAACTCTCAGAGAGCAGTGATAGCAGCAGAGAGAAAGGTAAGTTGGAAAGGAGCGAGGAGCGCAAGCAAGAATATATCGTGTTTGTCGTCATGTCTGAGTTTTTGTTTGGGAGAAGTAGAAACTGGGAGGCTAGGATCGGGGAGCATTTTGTACGATAAAAGTTTCTTCCATCTGGGTGTTACCTAAAAGGAGTTAGTAAGCAGTTTTTTCCTATAGCGTGACCTGATCTGATGTGATGTAATGTAACGGTATATATGATAATGGTATGTAATGGATGGATTGGGCTGCAATTTAGTTTATAAAGCAAATGGCATGCGGGGAATCAGATTATGAAGTCAAAAGTGAGTTATGAAGTTTTAAAGCTTCCCCCAGGGGTAGTTTTGCTTGACTCGTTTATCATTTTTTAATTATTTGGAGTGGTAAAACTAACGACTGATTTTTTGTTGCTTGCAATTTGCAATGTTTCTATCTAGGTTGACGACGAAGCAAAGGCTGCCCTTAAAAACCGAAGGATCGTTTTTTCGCTCCAGCCCACTTAGGATGGAGCCGGATGTTGTTTTATGTGCTAGTTAGTGAGCTACTTTGCATGGATGTGTCAACAAATTGGCAGTCAATGCAAAAATATGAGAATAAGTTAGCTTGTAAATTTTTGCTTTGCATCAATAAATGAACTTCATTATCAGCTAAATACGTTTTGTAAGTTTAATTTAAAATCCAAGATTATGTAGTTTGTATTTTATGTGAAATTTTGTACAATTTCGTACAGTTTTGTTGTTTTGATGACAAAATGTATACTTTTTAAGGAGGTAATACAGAATTACATACTACTATGTATAATTTCTTAGTACTTTTCTATTATAATGAGTAAAACAGTCGCTGGAGCAGTGTGGAGGTTGCTGACACATGGCAAATGGCTTTCAGTTTTCACGTGTCAAAATTTTAACTACATATATGTAACACGAGAATGGGTAATGGATACATGATTGATGATGATAACTGATAATAAAAATTGCACGTTGCTCGCACACATAATCACAATACAATTAAAAATGTTTGTTTGAATATTCTTTGGATGCTCATACGAAGGTCAAGTGAGGTTACCCAAGCATTACCCAAGAATTCCAAAATTGGGAATTAACAGTCTGGATGTAGCATGAATAAGCACACTTTATGTACACTTTGGTGCGTTTTACCTTTCTGTCATTGTTTCATTTCCTGATAAGACCCTTCAATCCAGTCCATTACATAAAAAAACTCGAAACTTTCTCTTCATTCCCGTGCTCTCGTGAAAGCATCATCATTATCAAGTAGCACGACAAGTCAATGCCTTTACAAAATACTCAAGGTCACCGGAGAAAGTATGATGCATGACTCATAAATATTTCATGCGAAAACTTCGTCCATGTCTACTACACATTTTCAGGAAAGCAATACTAGAAAATTGTAATTGTAAGTGTCTAGCAAATGGCGTTTCCGGTATTTCCAGTCATCGTCAGAATCTTTCAGGAAGCTATGAGGAGCATTCCTACTTACTATCGCTACTTTCACCGGACACGTCATTGAACTGTAAAAATGGTACACACACGCATTTGACGAGTCCCTAATTGAAAATATGTACATCAGTACATCTGGTGAATGGAAATACAAATCAGTTTTACAAAGGAATACCCCAGTCATGTTCTAAATGCATTCCTATTTCTAAGGGCAGCTAACCGAACTGAAGCCATAAAACGAAGCCGTATTCGAAAATTTTGTTTAATTCATAGAGCAAAATCACAAAGCAAATTCGCAACATTGTGGAATTGAGCGGCGATACAAGCTAGTAGTTTGAGAAGATTCACCCTGACACTGCTCTGTAATAAAAGTACATTTTGTGAGATTTCGATGTTAGTTCGATGTTAGTTAATACTTAAATCTTAAACTGCCTGAGACCGATTCAGATAGTGATGAAAAACGTAGCCATTCGAGGACAGGGTGATCGTGTACTGATGGTGAAATCCAAGCTTAAACCGTCCTTTTTCTCCTTGTCCTTATTTGTATTATATGTTGAAATCAATCTTTCTTCTGTTCGAATCTTAATTAAGAATGGGAAAGGGGACGGAGGAGCATTCTATTAGCTATGATATGCTGCTGTTAAGTATTACGCGTATTTAAAATTTACATAAATTGGTTACAATGTACTAACTTAATTATTCTGGCGTCCCATTCGACAAAACCTTTTTACCAAGTCTATATGCTAGCAATGCTGTCTGTATTAGAGAAATCAAAGTCAATTATGCCACAGTTTACTTTTCCATCCACTACGCCCAGTTCCAGAAAGCCATGATAGTTCTTTTTCTTTGTGAGCTCTTGAAATAGAAAATGTGGGTACATTTTATAACGGAACAACATTTTCTCGTGGAAGTTCTTACCAGAACTTTCCAGTATGATATAATGTATATAAACTTCTTTTATTGACTTGTGGGTGAATTTTAAATACACTTTTATGTGCAATGCTTGAAAAGGCATTGCAATATGCAACTTTATTGTTGGCAAAGGGCTTCAATTGGAGCAAGTTTTCTCTGCTTGTGAACCCATTCATGTCAATACCAAATTTATATAGATACATAGTACGAAACGTCGCCGACATTTAATGTATAGAATTTAATGTATACATGAGAACAGACTACGAAAAAGATTACGACATAAGTGTTTTCACCTTTTTTTGGGATCCATCCCACTGATCAAAAATAATAATCTGATCCCAAATAAGCGGCATTTCCTCTTTTTGGTTGCATTGCAATGATGATCGTCATCAGCATCATCATGACATGGACCATGGCTCAACCGTTTGCTCAGGAATACGGTTTGAGTTTACCCCTAAACAGCGCATCATCCGTCCTATGAAAGCGTAACGCTGACTGAATGAGAAATGTCAAGTATATTCCGTGAGGCCATCCAAAATATTTATAACCAATTAAATATAAAAAGGAAGTCAAATTAGAGTTTGATCCGACCAGGAATTTTGAACTTTCTCCAAAATATAATTACATAACGACAAATGTTTAATCCTTGGAATGCTTCGAGAGCTCTTCACGAAGCCTCAAATGCCTATTGGTTTTTGACTGGTTGGTGTCACTTGGTTCAACTTTTTGATATATTACTTCCTCTGCTCACGTAGCAGCTCATCCTTCCTACTAACAAGGGAGAATATTCTCAAGGTGCAGCCCGAGAACTGAGACCACCATCTTCATACAGCCATCAAGCATCGGCAGTTCCCTCTTCTACTTTCTCTGGAATTGAGCCACACTAGTCAAAATATCTCTTGTTAGATAATTTTACTGAGAAAATCCAACAACATTTTTTGTTAAAGAACTCGTCATGAAACACGGATAATACAATACAACGATTTTTTGCCTTCGTTTTTGTAAAGTGTATGGAACAACCATGAACATGAAAACGTGACAAAAGCACACACAACAGATTATTCCAAGTGCTGAGAAAAAAAACATGACCAATCAAACCGTAACACTTGCTTTGCGTTGACACATGGAGAGAAAGTGTTAAACGAAAAGATTTTAAACGCAAATCTAGAAATGTTTGTCCTCCATTTAATTTTTTGTATTTAAATGCAAACGGCCATTAAGACAATAATAGTAAATAGTAATTCACCTTGTCTATTCCCCTTTTGCCATTCCGTCTTATAGCACATGAGGACCATATTCGGAAATCAATAATTGGAAATATTAAATAGTTTTAATCATATTATTCAGTAAGTTTTGATTTCAGCTACGTTATTCTATTAACTATGATCAATTTATTAGAGGTGTATTAAAATAATTGCCATGAAAAGAGCGACTGTGCTTGGCATACCCAAATACTTAGGTAACGTAGGTAGGTATTCGTACTAGATGACTAGAAGAAGGGCTTGGGTAAGAGGAATTGGGAAACGTGAGCAAACAAGAGTGAAGTTTTTATTTTCATTTTTTTATTTATATTTAAATATGCGAGCACACAAACGTACGCAATGCTGACAGGTCATATATTTTGTCCAGTAGATCGACGCTGCCTTCTTCCATGCAACTGGGGAAACGGTAAGGAAACTGATAGCAGAATGGGTCTACAGGGAGAAAGTGACAAGATCTGATTTACTTATTTATCCTGTCAAAAGTAATAATATACCTCCAATAAGACGAAATCTGGAATATTTGGTTTTCTGAACTATTCCTGACAGTAGTTATGACTATGACTGGTCATATTAAAACGACATAGCTATCGTTGCAAAAACTGAGAATAGCTTACCTTGATCTACATCTTTTACGACTTTGGCATTTGCAACTTTACGAATGAGCAATTATAAAAATCCCTATCCATTGCTGCAATCAGGCCGGCCGTGCTCCAAGTGGAACTTCATGCTTATTTGACATGTTTTTGAATGAGAGCAAATTATGCTTGAAACTTTTGGAGGACCCGATTGTTAAATGCACAACAAAACAATTTAAATAAAATCCCAGCTCAAGTATTACTCCGACATGCGCTGCAAAATGGACTTGTTGTCGCGCCCAAAAGTGCTACACCGCAAAGGAACAAAGAAAATTTTGCCATATTTAGCTTCTTCCTGAATCCAACTGGAATGAAAATTTTGAATATGATGATGGACAAATGACAACTTACCCGATCATTTAATTATACATTTTTAGGTGAACCGTAAGTGGACCGATGAGCAATAAAATGTTATGTGCCTACCTAGCTCCAAAAGACGTAAAAACGTAACTCTCGTTTGTGAAACCACATTAAAAAGTAATAAAATGTGGATACGAACATGCGGAAAATAGCACGCGGAAATAGTTAAGCGGAAAGGATAAAAATGGGGAGGTAAGCAAGAATTCAGATGGATTTTACCATCCTCGTATTCTCCAAAGCAATAGCGGGAATGCGAAAGGAAGTCATCCGTTTGAGAATGAGAAAGAGTTCGGGATTCTGTATGAGAAGATGGGACAGGAAGATACATTCGATCCATTTGTCTTCGACCCGGCTCAATCATTCGCTCCCATATTGGATCAAAGTAAGTGAAAAATGAATGATGAAATATTATGCAAATAGAAAACACATT
>JAQGAG010000339.1:0-17400 GCA_034696835.1 Lepidocyrtus lignorum
TTGCTGTTGGAATTGGAAACATTGACATTGTGAAAGGGACGCCACCATGCAGAATTTCAATCACATTTTTTCACTTATATATTTAGAGCAATTTTAACTAGAGAAAAGCAAAGGTTTTACTTTAGAACAACCGTACAAAAAGAGTTTTTTATTTGTTGATAGATAAGATGGCGTTATCTTGTTATCTATACACTAGCAAGATGAATATATATTACGTTATGTCATCATCGTTTAGAAGATTAGGAAAAAAAGTATGAGTTGTGTTTCAATGTTTATAGTTATTAGGTTGAGTCAATGAGTTCATTTTAATCTCTTACCAATTAGGTAATAGAACCTTTTTTGTTTTATTGTTGTAAAATAATACATATTGCTAAACATTAACTTTATATACACACACCACAGTATCTCCAATCACCTAGTTCAGTCTACAACATTTTTGCAGTACCTTGAGAATTTGAGAAGAAAAGTGTTGATAGATTTTATTGATTGAAAAATCATGAATGATTTTATTTCTCTTGCTTATATAATCATCATCACATACACACATGTTAACTTTGGTCAGTTTGGCTTCACAATAGCAAAAGAGAATCAGATTTACAACTATTACTCTGTTATCGCACAGTTAATTTACATAAGTGTTAATTATTATCAGAGAAACTAATTTTTTTCCGTAAGAGCCAGTTATATCTGTCAGTCATAAAAAAAGGATTACGATTTTAGAGTTGTTTCGCCTCGGGCAGTAAAAATTTTTCTACAAGCACTTTAGATATTAAGTAAGTAGGCTATGCTAGAGTAAATACTAATATGATTAACTAGGATGGAAACTTAAGTGAAAAAAAAAATATTTAAGCAAAAAAAAGTTCAGTTTCCGCGTATTGATACTATATTATCTATATACATGTGATGTGATACTCGTTTCTGTAAGGGTTGACACTTGTCACGCATAAGTATATAGTTAGAATTTACAAAACAATTTTATTAATTATAGCAATAAATGTAATTATATTTGTGAATATATGAAGTATACATTTAAACTAGCTTTACAGTTCAATAATATATTATGTTATACAACTAATTAACTTTTAGCCTAAGGTTCAGTATGTTTGTGCGTCAGTTTAAAACAGTAGACACAAATCTTTATTAGGATTGAGAGATTCAAATTCATTCAATTTTAAACAATTTTCTCGATGAAAGTAGCATCACCTTTTTCTAAATCTGACTACTCGTCCAACGGATCAAACTATATTTTGATTAAAATCAATAAAAAATGCTCTAGTATAAATAGTATTTAATCAATGATTATTGAATGTGCAGCCGACTTTTATAGAAGGATTAATTGAATTGGTGACAATGCCAAAAAGAAAATTTTTAAAGCCCGGTAATACGAAATAAGAACAAAGATTGGAAACCGGTTCGCCCATTGTCGAATGCATTTATAAAGCACATTAGCATCTACTTTAGCCTAAAGTTTAGAGTGTTTAAAATCTCAGTAATTTTAAAACTAGTTAATGTCAACACAATACAGAGTATACGCGTTTATACTGTAATCAAAGTAGAAATTAAAAGAGAGCAGTTCACCAGAAAAAGTAAATTCTAAAAAAATGTAAATCAGGCGGAGATGGTCAGTAGCCCATCTACGGAAACGTAACCTTTCTAGACACTACTTTATAAAATTCGAGATAAATGTAATCATGATTAGGTAGAAATATTTCAATTTTTCCTTTATCGCGACGGAGGTGTGCGTGGGCTTTTCGACTATTATAAAATACTCGCTCTATTTTATACTCTACTTTGTAAGTGTGACTCTAGCTAATAGAAAAATTGTATAAAGTTAATCTTAATCCTAATCGTATAACATGTATAGCAAAAACAATTTGTAGTCTATCTGAGGCTTAAATTTAAAAAACACTACTTCAAAATCATCATTGAAATGTATTATCCAATATTTGTTAATTAGACTAATTGTCACTCCCGATGCCGATCCTCTACAATGTAAAGTAAACTAAGGAAAAACTTTTTTCGAACAAAATCTGACTTCCTATATTATATTCGTGTAGTAGAAATATCAACACGTATTTGATGCTTGTTCCAAGTTCATACATACAAAAGCCTAAACTTTCAACGGTAAACTACCCTTTGTAGATTAGAGATTAACTATATAATAATATGTAAATGTTTATAGTAAATGAAGAGAAAAATTATGAGTGTGAAACTGAATAAAAGTTATACAATATAATGTATTACAAAAATTGTGTGTTGTGAGTTCTGACCATTCTTTTGCATTTTAAAATTCTACAGTGACATTCATGATATATTCACAAACAGACGCAAGTTTACAAGTCATATTCCTTCCATAGTATAGTCATAGAGGAAAGGGATACATATAGTCATATTTATACTCTAAAGTCGCACCAATAATTAGCCAATATTGAACCATATACTAAAATTAAGCAAACTGGGACTTAATAGTTAGTTAGTGATTTCAGGTGTTTTTTTTTGCCACGGCCGTCCAGAAAACAAAAAAGACATCATCGTGAAGTGAGAAGTAGGAGCCCTTTCAAATGGAATTTCTTTACAACAGGTCATTTTTATCCGGCTTCGTCTGCTTCCATTTTTCTCCTTTTGCCGTTGTTAGGGTAGGTCTGACGTGGTCCGTCATACAGCATTTCGATATCTGAATCTGAATCTAAAATTACAAACAAATACATATCAATTATATGAACAATGGTATTGGTACTTTTACATTATACTAACCAGCACAAGCCTTTCTTTAAATTAAAAGTAGCGAAGAATGGTAATTTTTATATGCGCTCACCATCCTTAACCATCTCATTAGGATTTGGATTCACAGCCCTGTTAACTTCCCCAAATCCCCCGGTCCCTTCTCCATAGGTCACCTTTTCGTCTTGCACTCTCCCAGCCTCCCGGTCAGCCTCTTCCTGCTCAACTTCACTTTCGTCCGTGCCAAGCTCCATTTCATACATGGGACGACATCTTCCATTTACAGGAGGCCTAAGTAAAATGCTCCCAAGCTCCATTCCATGTATGGGGCATCTTTCATCTTCAGAAGACCCAAGTCCAATGCTCCCCCCAAGCTCAAGTTGAAGCTCCTCCTCAACAGCTTCCAACTCCGCCCTTTTCTTGACCTCCGCCTCGAATTTCCGTTTCGAATTTTCGTAGTCCTCGTCCAAACCATCTTCATGCTCTCCGGCCTGGGCCTCCCAAATGTCAAACAGGCTCAGCTTCTTCTTCTTCACTTCAGGCTCATATTTCATTTTGAGCTCTTGAATCTCCCGTTCCAACTCCTGCTTCCTAATCTCCCCAATCTTCATCTTCCACTTATTCAATTTTATGTCCTCTTGACATTGGTCAAGCTCCTTATCCAAGCCAATCTTCTCATACATCAGCTCTACGACCTCTTTCGCATAGGCGGCGGAAATTTCTTTTTTGTCCATGCTGATTTGTATTTATACTACAAAACAAAAGTACCTTTCACTTTTTTTGTCATTTGCTGTGAATTGTCAACTTTGGGAATTGTGACAAAAATTTAAATTATTGCAAGCTGGAGATCAATATCGAATCAGATGATGACAATCAGAGGACGCCGCGCGCCGGAGGGCTTGGGTGCATGAAATGCATTGGAACGAATTGTATCAAAAATGCACTAAAGCGATAAAAGTAAAGTAGACACTCCGGCAAAAACGGTTTAAGCTCACTTTTCTTATGACTGACGGGTATGCGACGTCCGCATCTCGCATTAAATCACAACGACTTCAGTTTTTGTTTCTTCGCCATAGCATAGCTTAATACTAGGAAGCTTGATTCATCATCTTTAATGAAGTATTTAAATTTAAACACGGTCCAATTAAGATGATCAAGTCTAGAACGTGTTGTCCTCATACCCGTCATGTTACGTGATTCTCCTCAAAAGTAAAAGTAATCTTATTCCAAAAATGATAAGAGAAAAGTGAAGAGCCCCGGGTCGGGACTGGGACAACTGAACACTGAACATGAATATCGGATCGAACATTAAAACTCTAATTGGTAAAATGTGACGCATCCAATACACCCAGCCACAAAAACGCACGAAATACGACGATTCTGCTTGTGTTGCATAGCATAGCATTTCATAGCATTTCACCTTCTTACTTTTTGGCCATATCGCAAATCGCATCGTAGAAAAGCGAACAAAGACAAAAACTGCTCAACCATGCACCTGCACACACACAATGCGACAAGAACAGATCGGGGCAACGTGAGTTCGTGGGAAAATGTTCATTTCAGTTCATTCAAACAGCCAAAACAAACTGGGCCAGGTGGATCGTCAACAAACCGTGAGCTAGAGGCTTATCGGTGATTTTTGTTTATGTTAAATTGCTTAAAAATTAGGCAACAGGCTGTTGTATAATTAAACTTAAACTTTATTACTAGTTGTTGGAAGAATTCGCTAAAAAATCGTCCCGCAAGCAACCCATATTCCGCCACTACCTAACCATCATCATTCATCATCATCATCAAATTATAGCGTTTTTACTAAAAACTTTTTAGTTTCATTCGTCATTTTTCATCGCTTGAAAAAGTCAGATCAGAACAACAAGCAATGAATTTCCGAGCAGGTAATACTTATAGTTATATAGCATGAAATGCATTTAACTAAATATTATGCTTGTCTAATCCAGTAGTGCACAGGTTTTTTTCACGTATAATCCATCATCATGATAATCGTCAAACGTAGTATAAAATACATAATATTTAATTGGACACCTGACAAGCTGATGATAAATGTTGATGACTGGTAATCGATTTCATAATTTCTAGTCATGACGCGTTTCTCGAACGGGTCCTTCAACAGACAACCGGAGTGCCTGGCTTATATGCAGTGCCGAGGTCTGAGAGATCTCGTTTTGCCACCAAGTTATGAAGGTTAGTCTTAGCCAGCCACCAAAGCCGCATGATTAGAAAAAAATTAAAATGCATTCGACATTATTTTGATGAAGCGACGAATCAAAAAGGAGCATGTTCAATTCTAAATTCGTTTAATTCTAAATTTTTTAGGAGTTGAATATCCGGAACGTAATAAGCTGCGATTTGTGGATAGACAGCCAAACTATCCTTCTGGGCTAAGACCACCAAAGATGCAAAAATGTCTGAGGTTCATGAGAGGACCGGAGGAGATCCACACGAATTTTATACACAAGCAGTATGGGATAATTGTAAGTTGCGCTGATAACATAAAAATAGATTTACTACTTATTTAAAATAGTTCGTCCAGACGTTAGTGTTTGGATTTTATATGCTCCGTCCGATCAATGTCGGTAACGTAAAGTGTTAAAAATGGGTGTATCGTTTCATTAAAGGCTCAACAACCTGGAAGAATGCGTTATGGCCATTTTGAAATGGTACGTTTAACTATTGGACGAAGGATGGAGCAAGACAGGATGTTTGCAATCTGGAGACTTGACTCCCCTTGGCAGCCTATCACGAAAAAGGTGAAATGACATTCCAGCAGGGACTAATTTCAATTTTATTAAGCTCCTTCCTGTGCGGGGTTTCATTCCAATACATTCTTATTCATTTTTTTATATTTTAAACAGGGACAAGGGAAAAGAATGGGTGGTGGCAAAGGGGCCATCGATCATTACGTTACGCCAATCAAATATGGACGAGTTATAGTGGAAGTGGGTGGTCATTGCGAATTCCAAGAAGTCAAGCCCATGCTGGACGAAGTGGCTCACAAGCTCCCATTTAAAGCTATCGCAATTAGTCAAGAAAAGATAAATGAAATGAGGGCAGAGGAAGAGCGTTTGGAAGCCTCAAACATTAATCCGTGGACTTTTAAATATGTTGTTAGAAATAATATGGGGAAGTCACACTTGTGGGTGTCTCCCAATGATAGGAAATACTTTGGAAAACACATTTAGTTTCTCTGTCCATTTCATAGTCACGGACGGACGTCCAATTATCAGTGTATCTAATCTATACTTTTCATTTGATATGTTTTTAGTTTTTAAGCATGTATGTTCATAGTAGCTTTATCATATTGGTCGAAAGTGAATAAAATAACTGCTGTCATGTAAAGTGAAAGTTAGCAAAAAATATTGCCTACTATAACTAGTAGAACTAATTTCATTTCTGTAAACTTTCAGTCATATCTGATCCCTTCTGATCATTGGTAACTTTTTTATTTCTGAGCAGAGTACTTACTTACTACTACATTATTTAGTACTATATAATGTTAATATAATGCATGTATTTTGAATTGAATAGTGTATGAAATGCTAAATCATAAACTAAATTTAAATGCGGTTTTATTTTTCGCTGAATAAGAATATTTATAAGAATTCTGCCGATTTTAAGGTGGTAAGCATTTAGTCAGGGACTCAATAATACTCTTGTTCGCTTCATATTTTCATGTTGCCTTCCAGGCACCTTGTCAAATTGTAGAATAGGGACTCAGCTCATAATCCTCTTCTTGATTCATCCATGATAAGCCCTTTCATCTCCGATTTTAGACTGTCTTTGGATTCGATTGGATCAACCATCAACCAGAATTACTAGTAGTAGCACCATAAGCATAACAATACCATAGCACGCATAGCCATAGCCATTCACCCTTGAATTGAACATGAGTATGCCGTTCTAGTACGAACGGGGAGAAGTGAGAACAGCGCCAACTAGATCATGTTGAATGTTTATGGTTTGTCGTTGAGTTGCAATCATGTGCATTCTACATCTGATCTGATTCACTTTCACTCAAATGCAGGTTGGAAGAAAGTTTTTATCAGCCGGTTCGCTGCGAAGCTGTGAAAATGCATTTAGTTTTTATTGACTGATTGGTGCATTTAACTAAAGCACTTTAATAAAGGGATTAGTGATTAAAGATAAATCTTGATTATGATACAGCTTGTGTCTAGTTAAATTGTAAATTAAATATTTATTGTAATCCTGCTTAATATTTTAGTGACACAGTCTGACTAATTTTCAATTTTACTTGATGAGCCGATCCATTTAATTAAAGTGAACAGTTAAAGTTTTCAGGATAAAAAGTATTAGTTTTAAAGCACGTGAGGCTATAAAAAGTGGAATAAAACAATGGAGGATCAAGAGGAAGTGGACGACCCTTCGATTCATCGTTTGGAGGGTTCGGTGTCAACTGTGGGGGGACTTATAATTAAAAAGAAGTCTCAGGCTGAGCATGAATTTAAGAAACCGGATGTTCCAATTGCTAGAAAGTCCCTGTTGGGATTGGACAAGTTGGCAGGTATGAGAGAATTTTAATTATATCTTGTGTTTTATTTATTTACTCCATCCAATTTGTAACGTGTCAGATATTAATTGACTATGGATTTTTTATGAATATTGTACAGATTTAAAGAAAAAAGAAAAGGAAGCTTTACTCCAAGCAGACTCTAAAGTAGCACATTTGACACCAACAAGAGATTCTTCAGAAGGTAATTTTAAGAGGTCCTCTTATCATGATGACGACCGGAAAAGGCGCTATCGTGAACAACAAGATGACACACCTTCCCACGGTGGTGGAGTGAATGTATCCGCAAAATCAGCGATAGAGGACCGACATCACAAGACAAGAAGAATTGATTACAAGACCTCAAAAGATGGTGACCGAAAGAGAAGAGATGGCGCAGATTATCATCGGGGTAAAGATTATCACCGCGATAGGGATCGGAATAGAGATAGGGATAGGGACGAGCGTCAACGGCAGAGAGAATATGAAAGGCCGAGAGAACCTAGAAGCGATCGAAGGAGTCATGATCAGGATAGAGGAAAGGATTCAGCAAGATCACATCATAGCTCTCGTGGGGGCGATGATAGAAGACATTCCAGTCGAAGGGGGGATAGCAGCGTCAGGTTTAGAGATGAGCCACTGACCCCTGCATTCAGTGTTGCTAGCACACCTGGTAGAAAGGCATGGGATGATGAAGACAGCGGTTACGCAAGCAAACGGTCCTCTCAGTGGGACTTTCCGACACCGATTCATGAAGGTCGTTCTAGGAAGGATGATGAGACGCCACTTCCCACTCCTGCTCACAAATTCAACCCATGGGTCCGCCAACCAGGTCAAAGTTCTCATGTTCTTCAAACTCCGGGATTTGTTAAGAATAAAAATTCGGATGAGCAAACTGATGGGGAAGTGGTAGTAGATAGGGAGGAATGGGAAGATGAGCAAAAACGACTCGACAGAGAGTGGTATGGAATGGACGAAGGCTATGACGAAGCTAACAACCCATTTGTTGGCATTTCGGATGATTACACCAAGAAGAAGGAAGAGCAACTTGCACAAAAGAAACATCAGCGAATGTCGGCTCAACAGCGTCAAATCAATCGAGATAATGAACTGTGGGAGAAAAATCGATTGCTTACGTCTGGTGTTGTGATGAATGTTGATGGAAGTGAAGATTACGAAGAAGAAAGTGAAGCCAGGGTCCATCTTCTTGTGCATAATATTGTACCTCCTTTTCTTGATGGAAGGATCGTTTTTACTAAGCAATTTGAGCCAGTAGTTCCTGTTCGGGTATGTTATGGATTCAGTTTAATTCCTGTTAAATGTATAATATGGCAATGACAGTTTGGCAATATGGCATTATATTTGTTTTAACATTTAGGATCCCACTTCAGATATGGCTATTATAGCAAGAAAAGGCTGTATAACGGTACGGAAATTCAGGGAACAGAAGGAGAGAAAGAAAGCACAAAAGAAACATTGGGAACTTGCCGGATCTAAAATGGGAAATATTTTAGGAATCGAAAAGACCGAGGAAAAGGTAAATAATATAAATATTCGGTGACATCTGACTGATATGATTCGGTGATACTGATAAGTTAGCCCTACTGTTCCATTTTGCGTAAAATCTTGCAAAGATAGATTTAAATCGGATAATCACTTCATATAAAGCATATATTTTATTTTTGTGCTTTTTCGGTTCTATAGGACGATAACGTTAACGAAGAAGGGGAATCCGATTACAAGAAAGGACAACAATTTGCAGCACATATGAAGGATTCGCATGCATCAAGTGACTTTGCAAAGAAAAAATCAATTACACAACAGCGGCAGTATCTACCCGTTTTTGCAGTACGGCAAGAGGTATGAGTTTTATTTGTTCAATGAAATAAAATTATGCTTATTGCGTTCATTAATTCATGGTGTTTCCGTGTGTGAGATAAATGGGATAGATGGCTATTTAATTTTGTATTTTACTTTCAAAATAGTTACTTAACGTAATAAGGGACAACAGTGTCGTTATTATTGTCGGAGAAACTGGCAGTGGAAAGACTACCCAGCTAACACAGTACCTCCATGAAGAAGGTCAGTAGTACCATTACTTTCTATATGCATATTATTTAATCAGATTATTAACCACAATCTATACAGTTAGTGTACGTTAAGATTAATTCACATTCCTCGATAATTGCAGGATATTCTAAGCGGGGAATGATAGGATGTACTCAGCCCCGTCGTGTGGCAGCCATGTCTGTAGCAAAGCGTGTATCGGATGAAATGTCAACGGAACTTGGTCAAGACGTAGGATATGCTATCCGATTTGAAGACTGTACCTGTGAAGTAAGCTCGAAGTTCATGCCATGCAAAAGTACAGATAATATTTATAGAGAGAAATGGGAGTGACTTTACTGACCATCCACAATGTATTTGTTTCATTCCAGAAAACTATAATTAAATACATGACTGACGGAATTCTTTTGAGGGAATCATTGAGAGATCCAGATCTAGATAATTATAGTGCTGTTATTATGGACGAAGCTCACGAAAGATCTTTAAACACGGATGTTTTGTTCGGACTTCTTCGTGAGGTAAGATGACCAATTAATATTTATTTCCAATAAACAAATCTGATTCTATTAGTGGGGTGACGAAAAGGAAGGTAGAAAGAAAGCAAACTTTATAGGATTAATGATATATAGAAAACGAGCATATCGGTTCACGTACAGATACAGAACATGAGTTTATTTTAAAAATGGCTGTTTGGTTGCTTTTTTGGTATGTTTTTATCTAATGGAAGAAATGTTTAATGCTTTAAAATAATGACATTGGCACAACATTATTATTTATTATTATTTTATTGTAGATCTATGTATACGTATATACGTATGATTTTAGCGTTTAACGACCCTTGATATATCAAAATATTTCATCAGATTATAGGTAGCTTTCGATATCGTCATGTCATGATGTATCGTGCTAGCTACTGATAAATTTTAGAAGTAAAAATAGCCTCGATATTAGATTAATTATATTATAATATATACTAAAGTATAAGAGGAATGCAATTATTTATAAAAACTATTCGGATTAATGTCAAGTTTCAACTAGTGGAGGTACAGGCAATGCTGGCGGCGTTACGGCTGGTTACGGGACTGCGACGTATAATATCTTCTTGTTGCTCAACTGAAGCCCACCGAATGAAGTCGGCACATGTTTGCCATTTTAATTGTGTAGATGCATGTGCCTATAAAGATCAAATCATAAGACAATATTATCTCATCAACTCATGTCTGAAATACAACAGCTTCCGCAGAATAATTATACATTTTTCGTTTGAAGCAGTCAATCATCTGCATATTAATGAAAATTATAAATGGAAGCTTACGATAAATGCGTTTTGTAGGATATCAGTCTTGGACATGATCATTGGTGTGGAGGTGTACAGACTGGCTCCGTTATTTGTATTGTTGATTCTTATTCGGCAGTCCGCGTGCCAGAACTCATCCAATTTGAACTGTCCAATTTGACCTCGATTTTTTGACGAGTGGATTAAATGATACACCATAATTTCATCTGGAACTGGCTTTGCTGTTAAGAGAAGGACGTGCATAAATTATACATTAATTAAGGAGGGCTCATAAGCCATATGTCAAAGTCGAACTTGCGGTAGTCATTTAATAATCATATATTTTCAATCGATACATTTACATCCTCGTGATTTCTCCTTGTAAAACAGGGAAATGATTTTGATGGACTTGCTAAATTAAATGATTTTTCTGGCTATTCATGCGCTCAAATGCTGATCTTATGAGATGTGATAATATGATCGATAGAGTATGATGCAACTCTGAAGTTTCGAAGTATAATCATAATAATCCCTTTCTAAATTTGTCCACATATTAACAAGACGTGATAATGGGAAGCACTCATGCGTTATTAATGCGTGTCAACTGTCAAGTATTTTGCGATGCTGTATGGAGATGAAATGAATTGACGCGTGAAAATGTCGTCTCCAGTCAGTTCATATTATCACGTCACATTCACACAAGGTGTATGAACCGTTACATGCGAGGAAGACGCTTTTTGCGTAATTTGCACATAAAGCAACGCAATTCGTCATATTACCATTTTTCAAGGAAAGTCTCTATGTCTGTATACTACAGTGAAATAGAGAACAGCTTTACAAATTTGTTAGTAAAACCCGGATGTATGTTTTTATATTTGCATAATATATGTAATATTTAAGCTGGGTTGGTTGGAATGGAATGACTATAAAAAGATGTAAAAATCTTCAGCACAATTTCCTAGTTATGACATCAGTATATAAAGCATAGTGTGAAGTGAAGAGTAGTAACCAAATGCTGTTTTGCTCTTAACTGTTGTTAGCTTGAACCAGGTGCAAACAATGAGACTACGTTGATGAATCGATGATCTTGGCAGTAATCTCGCTGTACAATTGTGAACAATGCGAATTTGCGAATGCACCTGCTTTCTTGTGCAAATTTGCAATTCATGCAAGTGCATCTGTGCATTTCTGTCTTAACCCTCTCTTCTAAAGAAATACAACTGTTGATTACTCCTATGTGTATATCGGTGAGTATACTTGATGCAAGAGATAGTATGAATATGAAATGCAAAGAAAAAGTTGAGTATCGTCTTTAAATGCAATTTAGCAAGTAACAATCTTCAGGTAATTCCAATAATTGGATGATGTGAGCTTATATGATGATGAATATGATAATGATCTTTGGCAAGTTTATCACCTCCCATACGTACTACACCGTTTTCTTGGAATGTGCGCATGAATTCATAGTAAATGACTATGAGACGGGGGACGAGACATGTTTATATGACGCAGAGGGAATCTATCAGAGTAATGCACTCCATGCAATTTGCGACAACAGCCACAATAGAAAGGACTTTACTCTGAAGTCACAATGTGCAATCTTTTTGCAGAAACGGTGATGACAATACATCTTGGCATAATATTAGCTGTTACTCTATTCCTGCTAAACGTTCATGCATTTTTTGCTCGTTGTGAGTTTGATATGCTATGAAAAATTACTCATGTAAACAGCAAGTGCATGGATAGTCAAGTTGACTTATTTGCAAAATCATCTAAAATATTATCTTGCAAGTAAAAAATGTCATTTGATTGACAACAGGATATTCGTGTTTTGTTCACCGTGTGTACACGTTATTGAAAGCGAAGAGTCTTAGGAGAAATTGGCATAGTAAAAATTTACGGTCACAAGCAGCCGTAGTAGATCGGGGTTTTTAGTTGAATGAAGATCAATATCATCAATTTTATCGTATGCAGAAGCCTTGTGTTTGCTGTAGTGCCAAACTACTAGTTAGGTTTGTTAATTGGGATTTGCGATGTATAACATTTATGCGGAAACCGCTTATGACTTATAATTTGTTTACATTTTTTAAACCATGATATGAAAATGAAAAAATTTATTATTTGTGAGTTACTTACGAGGCTTGGACTTTGATTTGGGACTGATGGGAGCCTGCTTGATGCGTATAGCAATACCCCAATGAGAGCACCTTGTTGACCTGAGTTCCAAAATGTCCCCACTCCTAACGGTGGTCGTGAAGACTTTAAAACTGTCAGCGTCGAACCAATCGGAAACACGGTCAAAGTTGTACCCCATCGTTTTCTTATCCTTCATGCTCTGGGGAAGATTCCGTGGAAATGATATGCGCTGTTTTTGATATTGCTCAAGCGTTAATGGTGACTGGAGGGAAATAAGAGTCCCGGATATTTTTACCTTGTCGGTAAAAACAAAAATTACTTTCCCAGGCCGATTGACAGCTTCGGCTTCTGATACACAACAGTACAGTGTTTGGATTTTGGATATATTTTGGGTATATATTAGTTCAATGCTTGAAAACTGACTGATGAGGGGGAGAAGACGGGGCTTGATTCCAAATGGCTGGTTTTATGTTGCTGTAATTTTTCCTTTCCTCCTTTTTTGCTATGAGGATTAAACGTGTGAAATGAAATGCTTATATTTCAGCTGCAACAACGGCAAGTCAGTGATGATATAGTAGAGAACCGAACAAAACACTGGTAACAACAAAGAGAGGCTTCCTGCTCTCAGGGATCTCCCTATTTCAAGCTTTTTAGAGAGTGGTTTGGTTTTGTCTGCATGAAGTTGCATGAGTTGAAGAGAAACTGTCCTGTTGGTCGATTTTCTCATGCCGTTTTTATGAACTTTTTGGGGATGGCTACTTTACCAGCAAATCCATTGTATATAGACACATCTCAGACTTACAATGCTCTAGCGAAGCGGACGGGGACCGTTCCTCGTTCATTCAATTACTTTCAAGCATATCAAAATGTTGTCTGTGTAGAAAGGACTTGGCTAAAAAGACGATGTCCAACTCCAACTTGGCGGTTTATACAGATCCTAATGTAATGAACTTCATTACAATATATATGTATGTATTACTGATAGTTTCATGACTCAAGTTGGGCATATTCTTGGTAAGAGGAGAATTTGAGTTCATATAAGAGATAGAGAACTAGTATGGATGGGTCTTATGCATCTTTTATTCTCCCTGTTGCGCTCATGAAGATCAGGATAGTGTGGATGGGGAGGATAAATTATGTCTTATATCGGCATTTTTAGTTTGGTCTATGCTGGGTTTTGTCTACCTGATCAAGAGCTTTTTGGATTGGTGTTGAGGAAAACGCTTGGGGAGTCGTAGGAGTAAAAAGAAGCGTTTAATATGAGATGAGATGATATTGATAGCGATGGCTGTGAAATTATGTACTTCTAATTGCAGCAGTCAGCAGTGCTTATCTGATGCACTTATGTGTGGATCATAATGAAAATATTAGGTCTTGAAATTCAAGACTTGAATCGTTCGCTAAGCGTAAGGCCTAAAAAAAAGTCAAGATTGCATTACGATTCATGCTAAAAAAATGGGACTAAACTTGTAGGGATCTCTAATGGTTTCTTAGGATAGGACTTTGCCTTGATCTTATTAGGATTGCCAGGTTTAAGTAATTTTGGTAGCATATGCTACCTTCTTTAAAAAGTTCCTTGGCTGCATAAACAAAATGCAATCCATTGCCATTGTTAACGCAGTTACTGGTGCAGTTACCACCGGACATTTAGCTTAATCTGATTTTGAAGGACTGTTTGTTTTGTACTGACACAATTTTTTGCCCTATGACTTAATGAGCTAGTGAATTTTGGAGTGACTCACTTCGCCATTGACATCACTAATCGTATTTTTTGTAAGCTAAACTGGATATCAGTCGCAGTCCAACCTGGATTTTTTAACCTGATGAATGAATCATTCTTTTCATATGCCCAAATCAATGGAAAGAAGAACAACGAATGATAATGTTGAATACTCGCAATGAATACCAGAAGTGTACCTACTGAATAGGTATACTGATGTTGGCATTGTTTGGCTGCATTTGTGCATGTGCAATATGCATGATTTCATTGTAAGAATGCAACCATTGTTGAATAGCGTCACTGATACAGAAACATGTTACTCATGCATTTCGCATAAGTAGAAAACAAATGACTACATGCTAGCTAGCTCGTTCGTAATTATAGCGAATTAGCAATGTAAATCAACAGAATGTTCTCATGTAGGCATTGCTTAAAAATGAAAGCAAACAAATTCAAATATTTGATAATCAAAATTTCACAAAAAATCATTTTGCTTTGTTTTTACTGGGTTCTTCCTAACTCCCTGTGAATTCTCTATAGGTCATGAAAAATGACTGGGCTGAGGAAGCATGAAAGTAACGAAATGTGACAAACATGCGATAAAATCTGGCCTCATGAGTCAAGTTTGAAATCAACGCATTGGATTATTGTTTTCCATTAAGTAGGACGAACGCCCCGTACCAAAATCAAGCGACCTGAAAATTAGAATAAATTATTCACATTTATTGATAATAATTACAGATTATAAAGACCAACAACAAAATTATATTTACTAGTCCAGTCACTGTCACTGGAGCGTATAGTCTCCATTAAACTTTATCAAGTCCAAGGTCAATCATTTTAATCAAAATTACTGACTTTTCAACTGTTTTATTTTTCTCAATAAATTAAGATTCATTGGTACTCGTACTATTCCATACCGTATTGGGTTTGATGAACTGGAAAATTACAAAATTCATTCCATTACCGCACAGCCTACTAGAACGATTAAAAAAGGTTCATACTTAATTGTTTATTTACAGCAAATGCTTTTCATTTAGTCATGTACTTTAAGTGAGTTAAATTACTTTTTATTTAACTAGATAGCTGTTTTAAATACCCCAATACATACGCTTTTACGCGAAAGGGGTGAATGGGGGATGACATAACACATCCGTTTTTCCACTTAACCATTTAAAAAAATCCGGAGTAATGTACTTCCATTATAGGCCAGTTTAATTGCAAAAATGTCTGCAATAAATTATACGATTTGTTCAAAATCTCTTTTCATGATTATGTGGTGTATTTGGTTTCGCCCTGAAGTGGTTAATGGGTTTGGAAGAGATTTTATAAAGAGGTTAAGGAGGTTCAAAATAATAAATTTTACGTTTAAAACATACTCAAAGCATCGGTTCTTACACCACTGCAGGGAAAAGTATAGCTGGAAACAAAAGAATCGAACTGTGAATGCTTAGTTTAAGAAAAATTACATAAAATAAGGTCATAATCTTTCAAAAACTTCCAAAATTTTGCCACGTCAAGATGTTAAAATGGTTTAATCGCTATTAAAATATCCACACATGCAAGACGCTTGCATGCATTATTTTAAAATCGTCAGTTATGACATGACGGATGTAAAATGTAAATACGCTCGCTTTTACTTTAGTTTTCAGGTGACCTAATTCATGAAATGAAAATTCACTCTACTACTGAAGTCATTAAAAATGAACTTAAGTGGTTGAAATCATGCTTTCATGCATCTCTTCATCGCTGCAGCTATTAGTTGGCTGAACAAAGGTTCCAGCTTCTTTGTGCTTTGGTTGGTGCATTATTTTATTTTTTGCAAAGTTAGCAAATTGAGTATAGTAATGGAACAAAACGACTCTTCAACGTTTAATGCATCACTTACTTTGTGAACATTGATTACCTAGTTGGGTCAAAGATGCCCCAAATATTTTGGATTTGAACGTCTTCTCAATGACAAAAAATGTTTTATGTGCTCTTATCATCAGATCCGCCTTTGACATTTTATCATATTATGACTATTTTGACAAGAAATCCAATGCGTTTCGTTACTTCGAGTGTGAGAGATATTGACAATGAGTAATCGTCAAGTGACATGACATTTTAGGAATTATACCTAGACATAAAAAATAAGATGAATTTATCATCTTGATTTCATTACGTGTCATTGAACCATTTTAGTAGGGTTTGCTTGATATTAGATCATATTAGGCGCATAGTATATGATATGATATAAGACTACACAAAATAATCACATTATCCCAAACTATTATTACATATTGTGCATTCCCTATTCCCTCCAAGTTAGGTGTAGCGTCAGCGTCTGATTCCATGTCCAAAAGCGAATGGACAGTGAACATTCTTCTGGACAGGAAATCATCATAGGCATTGGATTAGTTTGCGATTGCGATCATGTCAGGAAATCAATTAGTGAACCAGGAACAACAAAGGGGAAACAATTATGTTTTATTGTGCCTCCTCCGTCCATCGTATGACTTTTTGGGGCTGTCTGTCTGAAATAACATTTTAATTCGAAGTGAATTAGGTTGTCGATGATGAATCTGTTTACTATCAAGTTCATTAGCCATGCCCATGCCCATATCACTAACTTGTTTGCACTAAAGCTTCTGGTGATTGTACGATGAAATGAAAGGTTCACTGTTGTTTAACATTGTTATAGAGCTAAGGTCAATATCACCTTTATATCGTAACGAAAGCATACCAAACCAATGCATAATAGGCGTATATATTTCATGGAAAAGTTTTAATTATGACCCTGGTGTGGGGGTTTGGCCCGCACATGTTAGGTGTTTTTAAATTAATGTTTTTAATAATACTTATTGATGTTATGCTGGTGAAATAATATTTATATAATACTAGCCGACCCGTGCGTGCGTTGCAACGCATCAACTGAAAATTAATTTCGGTATGCAACATCAACATTACCCTGCG
>JAQGAG010000340.1:0-17396 GCA_034696835.1 Lepidocyrtus lignorum
GAGAATTTCCGAGTAAAGAAGGGATTCCGGCCCCGGTAGGTGAGGTCACTCCAGAGATTGAAGGAGTTGAGCTTCACCAACCTAGAAAGTTGTGGAGTGACATCAGGGATCCCATCTTGGAACTGCTTGTGATGGTTATTATTGATAGTGCTGTGAATGGAGAGTTGCTGGTCGACCCCTTCCTTCCAGGATGAACAAACTAATCGACACCTGAGTAAGAAGGATATTATGACCGGATCGTCAGGCTTATCAGAAATCCTAGGAACAATTTCGTTGAACGGATTGTTGGAGCAGAGGATCAGAAGCACCTGAAACAAATGCGCGGAAATCAACATTGTCAATAATTTGCGGAGTTTGACCATTTTGTGTCAAACGAAGAGTTTGATTTTACTTACATCGCTGAACAGGAACTTAGTCCTTTCATTCCGGAAGGCCTTCCTCCGCTTCTTCGAGACCTTCGACATTCTCTGCTTATCCTTCTCCTAGGCCTCGTTCAGAGGGATTCCCTCCATTTCTCGCCAATACTCAGCCCGCTTTTCCAACTCTGACTTCACTTCCTCCAGCCATGCTGCCCTCAGAGCCATTCGCTTCTGTTTCAGGACCTCCAATCGAGACTGGGCCAGCTTCGCCACATCCAGGAAACCAGTGATGCCCTCATCGACATCGTTCCTGAGACCAACCGTGGATGCTTCCAGAAAGTCGCTTGCCACGTCATTGATACAGCTTAGACTGTAGGTGAACGTATCAATCTCTTGAACCGAGTCCAGGGTGCCCTTCGTCAATCTCAGTTAAAGTCACATTGTCGTCCTCCATCACTGTTCCGTAGTTATCTGCTCCCTCATCGACATCATTCCCGAGGTTATCCTCTGATTCTGTGAGACAATCGCTTTTAACATCGTCAGCAAGGTATTGCCCAGGGGTAGACTTATCTCCCGGATCTGCTCCTGGGTCCTCATCCTCCACCTCAGGGCTTGCAGGGCCGGGAGGCAGAGCATCCCGCCACCAGTATCTTAAATTAGTGTACTCAAACGCAAAATTAAGAACCTTTTGCCAAAAAAGTAGAATTTTGCCCCAGCATACTCTTACGGAATCCCCGGAAAACAAGACGTCAAGCCTGGCCTGCTTATCCTGCTCCACTACTGATCCTTCCTTATCGGATTTGGGGTGATCCGTTGATTTTTTCAAACGCATTTGGCGACAGGTGGACGCATCCCCTGAATCGACTTCTGGGTTACCTTCACAAATGCCAGTCATAGTCACCTTGTGGTCCTCCACGAGGGATCCTTCATTATCTGAGCTGGGGGCCATTCTGATAAAAAATGGAACGAGTAATGCGAGCAGAGTAAGTGAGATGAAGGGGAGCAATCACTTAAAATAAAATCAGACGATGATTAACGTTTTGTAAACTTTTGTAAATAATGCTGTTGATGGGGGTTGGGGTATGGTGAGAAATTATTCATGTGAATCTATAAAATTATTATATTTAATTAGTATGGCCATATTAAATCATTTTCAATTTTCCGTTGATAACTTGATGACAACGTGATTATGTGAAAGTGAAATCCAAAGCCACATAGCTTAAAATGAATGTCCTCAATACTTTAGCGATTATGGAATATGGACGGGGGCATGGTGAGAATTGCCTAGAATTGACTACTTTGATCTTATCTTAACCTATTTGAGACAAGGATAACAATACATAGCATATTGATAAGATAATAAATTTTTATTCTAAAAGAGATTAGAGATAAAAGCCACACGACTACATAATTATAATTACAGAGTTAATTGAGTTAATTGTGTATAAACTGAATATGATTAAATGGATGCGGCCGAGTTATTTTGAAGCGCTCGTATTAAAGTTCAGAGACTAGTCGGGACCCTGATCGGACATCTGTGAGTGCTTCCTGTATCCTTCCCTGTCGTAAGTGATTGTCTTCTGGGCCACCCTTTCGTCTACGGGAATTGTCGTAAGCTTGAACAGGCTAAGTTCCGGGAACAGCTTCCAAATATTGGATTCATACAGTCGGTCCATGACCCCAACAAACTGGATGATTCCTTTCTCATCGTTCACGGAGTCAGGCTTCATGGCATCGTAAGTGCGGACGAAGTTTAGTTCCTTCAAGGAGACTAGAGGAAGGAGGAAGTCAATGTGGGTTATCTTCGCTTGGCCAAGAATGAGATCGAGTACCTCCAACTGGGGTAGCTCCAACTTGGGCCCTTGGGATAAGCGATCCTGCCCCTTGCTCACGTCCTCTAAGTTGAAGATGACCAGGAGTTTAAGACGACGTAATGTGGAGCCACAGCTATTCACCGTTTTGAAAATGTTGGCGACCTCCGCTCCTTCTTCCACGCAGATGTACAGCAGGCGCAATTCATTGATTGAAGGAAACTGGTAATTCCAGTGGGAAATCTGTGGGGTATTTCCGTATTGACAGGCATACATTCGGAGGGGAAGGGGCCTCCCAGATATAAATTCTCCGGGATCCACATATCCCCCGTTGAGTTTGTTCTGTCCCCCTCCAAGTACATCGATTACCGCCAAGGAGTCCCCGTACTTGTCCAACACAGCTTGGATCAACGGGCCAGGGGCAAACCCACCACCTCCAATCAAGATGGAGCGAAGGTGAGGTAGCTCTGGAAGGGGACTCCTTTCTATTCTTAACATCAATGGCCCAATCACATCAACTGATCTAAGTTCTTCAAAGTCAGAGGCTTCCCAGCCAACAAACTTAACCAGTTTTCCACCGCCATCCTGGTCCAGGAAGGATAACCTCCTCAGGTTCGGTGTAAGACAAAGGATTTTGCATAGGAAGATGTACATCATTTTCAAACTGTCCTGATCAAAGACGAAGTTGACGCTCCACAGCTCCCCTCCCCAGCGTTGGAGCATCCTCTCCACTTCCTTCCAGTATCCGAGATTATCCCCAAATACTTTTGAGCCGGCGGAGAATTTGCGAGTGAAGAAGGGATTCCGGCCCCGGTAGGTGAGGTCACTCCAGAGATTAAATGAGTTGAGTTTGACCAGCCTAGAAAGTCGTGGAGTGACATCCGGGATCCCATCTTTGAAGGGCTTGTCGGTGGTGTTGTGGATGGAGAGTTGGTCGTCGATAGCTTCCTTCCAGGATGAGCAAACCAAGCGGCACCTCAAAATGAACGATAAGGCCTCATCGTAAACCGGATCAAAAATGGCCAATAAAGGAAGCGAATCGAATTTGAAGGAGTGCTTGCAGAATATCGGAAGAACCTGAATCGATAGCGGAAGGGGGGAAATCAACGTTGTCAATAATTTTGAGTATTTTGAGTATTTGGAATGAAATGGAGAATTTTCAATTTGTTTACATCGTGGAATAGGAACTTGGCCCTTTCATTCCGGAAGGTCTTCCTCCGTTTCCGCGAGGCTTTGGACATTCTCTGCTTGTCCTTCTCTTGGACCTGGTTCAGAGGGACTCCCTCCATTTCTTTCCAATACTCCGCCCGCTTTTCCAACTCAAACTTCACTTCCACCAGCCATGCTGCCCTTCGAACTATTTGCTTTTGTTTCAGGGCCTCCAGTCGGAACTGAACCAGCTTCGTCACATCCAGGATATCAGCCATGTCCTCCTCGATATCATTCCTGAGACCAGCCGTGGACGGTTCCGGAAAGTCGTTTGCCACGTCATTGATACAGCTTAGATCGTAGGTCGACGTATCTTCTGCACTGAGTCCAGGGCTCCCTTTGCCAGTGCCCGTTAAAATTTCCTTGTCGCTCTCCACCAGTGATCCGTGGTTATCTGCTCCCTCGTCGCCATCATTCCCGAGGTTATCCCGTGATCCTGTGAGACAGTCGCTATCAACATGGTCCGCAGGATTTTCGCCAGCGGTCGACTCATCTCCCGGATCTGCTTCTGGGTCTTCATTCTCCATGACAGGCAAAGTCTGCTCAGGGCTTGCGGGACCGGGAGGCAGAGCATCCCGCCACCAGTACCTAAAATTAGTATATTCAAATGCAAAATTACGAAACTTTTGACAAAACTGCATCACTTTCTCCCAGCATGATTTTACGAAATCCGCAAAAACTAGGAGGCCAAGCCTGGCATGCTTGGGCTGCTCCACTACTGATCCTTCCTTATCTGATCTGGGGTTATCCGTTGATTTTTTCAAATTCTCCGTAGCCTTTTGGCGAGAGGTGGGCGCATCCCCTGAACCGACTTCTGGATCACCTTCACGAACGCCAGTCATAGTCACCTTGTAGTCCTCGCCGCCAGGGATCCTTCGTTATCTGAGTTGGAGTCGATTTTCATAAAGCTATACAGCAAAAATCAAGACGCTCTCGTTATTTCACAAAATGACGATATGCTCAAACGGCCAGTTCTGCAAATTGCTTCAACAAACGTGGGTTGGGGCATCATGAGAAATTTCTTGGATGAATCGTTAAGATTATCAATTTGCGTAACATATGGCAATTAAGTCGATGTTAAGTGCTCCGATGCTAACTTGAGGACAAAACGTGAGAAGGAGAAAGTGAAAAGCGAAAGGGTTGTCCTCAATACTTTAGAGGTTTTTAGAAGTCCATTTTGACAGAAAACTCCGATGACGGATGTTGGCACAATTGGATACGCAAACTTTTACAAAAAAGTTAACATACTTACTTATGTAGGCAACATAAAGTCGGAAAAGCAAACATTTAATTATTCACACGACTGCTTTTATTGAAATTGCTGTTTCAGCCTTGCTCATTTGCTTTAAAGCTAAAGACAATTAATAAATGTAAAATGCTTTAACACATTGGATTGAATGGATTGTTCGGGCCGGGAGAAAAGAACTTCC
Organism: Lepidocyrtus lignorum; assembly: GCA_034696835.1. Lineage (NCBI taxonomy): Eukaryota > Metazoa > Arthropoda > Collembola > Entomobryomorpha > Entomobryidae > Lepidocyrtus > Lepidocyrtus lignorum. Next base: position 4,810 of record JAQGAG010000340.1, read on the forward strand.
GGTTGGTGACATTGACATTCGGGAACCTATTTATCTCCATGCTTCATGTATCCATCTCTATCGTACACGCTCACGCTTAACCTCTCTATCTTCCGATTGGTTATGGGATAGCTCACAAGGTTAACAAGCCTAAGTTCCGGGAGCAGCTTCCAAATATTGGATTCATAGAGTCGCGGTCGGTCCCTGCCTCCCGGGAACTGGATGACTCCTTTCCAATCGTTTCCAGAGTGTTGAGGCTTCCGGGCATCGTAATTGTACCAGAAGTCCAGCTCCTGCAAGGAGACGAGAGGGAGGAGGAAGTCGACGTTGGTTATCTTCGTGTCGCAAAAAAAGAGTTCGAGCATCTCCAACTGCGGTAGTTCCAACTTGAGCCCTTTGGGTAAGCGATCCGGCCACTCCCTTGCCTCCCCTGGCTTGAAGGCGACTGTCAATAAAAGACGACGGAGTATGGAGCCGCAGCTGTTGATAGTTTTGATAATGTTCCCGACCTCCACTCCTTTTCCCACGTCCCGATAGTAAAGACTCAGTTGATTGAGGGAAGGAAACTGGTAGCTCCAGTGGGAGATCTGGGGGCTGTGTGCGTAGAAACAGGAGTACACCTGGATGGGGAGGGCCCTCCCAGATATAAATTCTCCAGGATCCACATATCCCCCGGTGAATCTGTTACGTCCCCCTCCAGCAATATCGATTTCCATTAAGGAGTCCCCGTATTTGTCCAATACAGCTTGAACCAACGGGTCAGGGGCAAACCCCCCACCTCCAACGATGATTGAGCGAAGATGGGCTAGCTCTGGGAGGGGACTCCTCTTCATTCTCGACATCAATGGCCCCAGCACATCAACTGATCTCAGTGCTTCCAAGTCAGAGGCCGTCCAGTCATCAAACCTAAGCACATGTCCCTTGCCATCCTGATCCAGGAAGGATAACCTCCGCAGGTTGGGTGTTAAGGAGAGGATTTTGCATAGGAAGATGTACATCATTTCCAAACTGTTCTGATCAAAGACGAAGTTGACGCTCCACAGCTCCCCTCCCCAGCGCTGAAGAATCTTCTCCACTTCCTTCCAGTATCCGAGATGCTCCTTAAATACTCTTGAGCCACTTGAGAATTTTCGAGTGAAAAAGGGGTTTCGGCCCCGGTATGTGAGGTCACTCCAGAGATTGAAGGAGTTGAGCTTGACCAATCTAGAAAGCTGTGGAGTGACATCCGGGATCCCATCTTTGCACTGATTATGATGATTACGATTGCTGGTGCCGTGGATGGAGAGTTGCTGGTCGACAACTTCCTTCCAGGATGAGCAAACTAAGCGACATCCCAATAAGAACGATAAGGCACCTTCGGCACCCTCACCAGAAATAAGACAAGGTCTGAAGACATTCTTGCAGAGGGTCAGAAGCACCTGAAGTAAATGTGGAAAATGAACATATTATTTCAATCAACAATCTACATATTTTGGGGATTTGCATGAATGAAAAACGAAGAATTTGCATTTGCTTACATTGCTGAACAGGTACTTTGTCCTGTCATTCCGGAAGGCCTTCCTCCGTTTCTTCGAGACCTTCGACATTCTCTCCTTATCCTTCTCCTGGGCCTCGTTCAGTGGGATTCCCTCCATTTCTCGCCAATACTCAGCCCGCTTTTTCAACTCCTCCTTCACTTCTTCCAGCCATGCGGCCCTCCGAGCAATTTGCTTCTGTTCCAGAGCCTCCTTTCGAGACTGGACTAACTGCGCCACATCCAGCCTATCTTCCCCCTCTTCACTATAATAATTTCTGAGGCTATCCGTAGATTGGTTCGGAATATCGCCTTCCATGTCTTTAGTAGAGCTCACCCCATAGGTCAACTTATCTCCATCTGAACTTGCTTCTAGGTCCCCTTCCCTCATGTCAGTCAAAGTCCCCTCGGGATCCTCAGCCAATGCCCCGTCGTTATTTGAGTTGGGGTCCATTCTCACAAAAATGACAGAAAGGTCAAGGGAGGCAATCACTTAAAATTAAATGAGACGATCGGGGATCAAATTATTGTAAGATGTCGTAAAAAATGCTATTGATGTGGGTTGGGGCATCATGAGAAATTAGTTAGGTATGTGAATTGTGAATCAATAAAATTATTATATTTTAGTATGGCTACATGTATTAAATCATGTTTAATATTCCGTTGATAACTTGACGACAAACTGACAATGAGAAAGTGAAAGGAAATGGCTGCATCTTAAATGGTTTAGCGATTTTGGAGGCCCAATCTGACGAAACTCAGATAACGCTGAGCAAGCCAAATGGAAAAAAATATTGGAATGGGCTCATCCTCCCCTTCAAATATGGAGAGGGGCTTTTCTTCGCCTTCTTCTCCTTTTGAGTCAACCGTTTGACTACGGGAATGCTCTTCAGCTTGACAGCTTCCACAAGTTGGATTCATACAGTCAACCCAGCAAATTGGATGATTTCTCTAAAAACAAAATATACGCCATACAAATATATGTACTGATCTTTTGTCGGCTTATCAAAAAACTAGTACAAATTAAATTATGCAAACTAGTACTCAACGGGCTCATCTCTTAAGCTTGTTTTTTGTTTGATTTTTTTCCACCTTTTACAGGCTTTATTGACGACAGTGGAAATGAGTCAAGGGAAGCTTCTTCCAGGAGAAAAAAAAGCTACTTATCTGTCCTCTACATTTTATTGATAACTTACAATTAGAGGCTTATGGACTTGCAAGAAATGCGAGAAAGCTGAAAAATTTACATGAATCCTCGGAACTTACCAACATCAAAAACCACAGCCTGCAAGATAATCCAAATTATGCATAATTCTCTGATCTTTCCACTCTTGCCGTCTTCTTTGCTGCTGATATGATATGGGATTCTGTATCTGGCTCCATCTGTATCTGGCTCCTCCACGGCCAGTCTGTATAAAACGCTGATAGTGGTTGGAGTAACTTGAAAATATTTAAGTATTTTACCAAACCGCGTAGTTTGGGTGGTTAACTTTTTTGGTGGTGTTATTTTGATTGTGGTGGTGCCACTGTTCGAGAAAAATTTGCCAGGAAGTTGCGTCTTGAACCTAAGAGAAGGCTGTTAGCAGTTAAAAACAAAAACAGAAAAATGTTCGCAAATAAATTTGGAGAGCACGAGAATGTCTGTTGTGGGCTGGTCAAGATAATTGAAGGGGCGGTGAAGAGCCCGATTCCATTGATATCCGTGGATGTGAAGGCTTCAGTGGTCCATGCAGTGGCGCAGGTGGAGGTGACCCAGGTCTATTGTAATAAGGAGGAGATGCCGATTGAAGCCATTTATTACTTTCCGGTGAATCCCGAAGGGGCTGTCACTCATTTCCAAGCTGAGTTGGAAGGGAGAGTAATTAAGGTACGTAAAATTTAAAAAATAAGATAAGCAATTGAAAATCATTCCACAAAATTGTTATTTGGGATTTTTATTTAATTGCTGGTTTCAGGGTACAGTGAAGCCGCAGGAAGAGGCTAGGGAAGAATATGAGAAGGCAGTTGAAAACAAAAAGACTGCCTTTCTAGGAGAAGAGACCAAGGCGGATATCTTCAAGGTTCGAGTAGGCTTCCTGAAACCTGGAGCCCAAGTCAAGGTCATCATTGGATATGTCACAGAGGTCAAGAATGAGCCGGGGACGAATGCCATCCGCTTTTACATCCCGACAACGATTGCGCCCCGCTACGTATCGCCCTCAGAGAGCGACGACGAAGCAAAGGACATCAAGGAAATGAAATTTGCAGAGGTGTCGCCGGCGCCATTGTCACTGAAGGTTGCTGTTTCACTGCAAGGTGGTATCAAGTCCATTGAAAGTCCCACGCATGAAGTCACAGTTGATAAGACTGGACCAATTTATCAAAATGGTAGTTGGGACAAGGCCCTCGTGGAGCTGGCAGGAGAGACGAAGGACATGGATCAGGATTTCGTTTTGAACATCTTACCGGAAGAAGTGCACAAGCCAAGACTCTATTCTGAGAAAGGTGCAAATCGCTCCACTGCCATCATGGTTCATCTCATTCCGAGCTTCAAATTGGATGAGCAGAAAACGGAACTGATCTTTGTTCTGGACAGATCCTGGTCCATGGATGGGGTGAGTATGGACCTCGCTAAGAAGGCGTTATTGGTAAATGAAGTAGAATGGGTTAAATTAATATTATTGTGATCAATGGGATGGGGAACTTTTTGCAATGCTAAACTGTTTTGGATCTTTTAACTGCAGCTATTCCTTCACTCGATGCCGGCGGATTGCTATTTCAACGTTGTTGGTTTCGGATCAACATCCGAGTTTCTGTTCCCCACGAGTGTGAAGTACGCAGATAAAAGCCTGAAGAAGGCTATCGCACATGCCAAAGGTATTTAATTGTCATTCTATTGTGTTTCTATTTCTATCGTCTATTTTGATTTACGCGGATTTTTTTGCTAAAGTTTCAATTTGGGATTTTCAGATTTGGAAGCCGACTTGGGAGGTACCGAAATTCTGGGACCTTTGGAGAAAATATATGGACAACCCGGAATCGATGGCTATCTCAGACAACTGTTCATTCTAACTGATGGAGAAGTACGTAAAAATAACTTTTAATGTCTAATTACTAATTAAAACTGGGTAGGGAAAGTGCTAAACAATTTTATTTTATTGGATTATTGAAGGTCTCCAACACTGGGAGTGTGCTGGGAATCGCCCAAGCCAATGCTAACAGCGCTCGAGTCTTCGCATTGGGAATTGGCTCTGGAGCCTCACATCATTTAGTTGAAGGTGTTGCCAAAGCGGGAGGTGGAACCTCTGCATTTGTCACTGGTACTGAGAGAATGGATATCAAGGTACTCAATCAACTCAAGAACGCCTTGCAGCCCTCCTTGACGGACATCCAACTTGAATGGGAAGGGATCGCCAGAAAGGCAAGTCCTGTTCTGAACAAAGAGAAAACCCTGCTGGGATACAATAAGCCAGTTGAAGGCAGTTCACCGGAAGTGGAAACTTCTGGGAAGAAGCAATCCCCAAAACAGATTCCCCCGGTTTATGACGGCTCTCAAATGCTGGTATTTGGACTGTTTAAGGGTGAGGTTCCAAAATCGGTGAAGATCACAGCGGCCTCTCCTGATGGGCCACTAACGATTGATGTGGAGGTGGGAAATTAAATAGCAATTAACAAATTAATAAGAGGTTCAGAAGCTAATTAACTTTGTGACCAATTTAAATTTATCACTGTAGATCTCGCCCTCAAACGAACTTGGCCAGACAGGGATGCTCCATCGACTGGCGGCTATTAAACTGGTACGTGAGTTGGAGCTGGAGCTGGCCGCAGTGGAGTTCAAAGGACGGTATGGCGCCAGTGGGGCGAGGAAGGAGGAGTTGAAAAAGGAAATTGTAGAGATTGGAGTTGAGAATGGTAAGCAGACAGACCCACTTCATTCCTGTTATATTTTATATACGAAGTTATGTTGGCTATATAAAATGCCTAAATATGACACAATACAATTAATTATTAATTGTACCTGTTAATGTGATTTCGAGGAATAACTTCGAGGTACACTTCATTCGTCGCCATTGATGAGGAAGACGGTGGGCCGTGTGCTGAGAGCTGGGTGATGGAAACTAGGAACGTCCCTTCTCAAATTGCCCACGGTTATGCTGGGCAGGGAGGATCTGGAGGAACATATCGACAGTTAAAATCAACGGCCAGGATATGTAGTAGTGGTATGGCCACTCGTCAGCGGTTGGCGGGGCAGGGAGGATCTGAAAGAATATGTGGACGAACAATAACAACGGCCAGGAAGAGTACTGGGGGTATGGTCCCTCGTAAGCAGTTGGCGGCGGTGGTAGCAGCAAGAAAAAGTGCCACGTGTTACTATCCAGGAAATGTGAAGCTGCCTAAGTCTGAGGATGAGGATTCCGATGCGGATTCGCCGATGGAGAAGAGTGATGATGAGGATGACTCTGATTCTGATAATGATCGAATGGATGATTCCGATGAGAGCACGCCCCTTCTTCAACTCGTCAGTCTTCAGTCATTTGACGGTTCCTTCGCTTTGAATGAAAACATTTCAGCAGTTTTCGGCAAATCCCTCGAGGAAATGAAAGAAGGTACACAACATTCCATTCATTATCCAAGGCCAAAAAATTAGCCACTGATTCACTAGTTTTGGCCAATTTGGTTTAGGTACCTAATTTAATTTTCTTACATTAGGTGCATCCCAACTAAGCTTGCAAGAGCAGGTCTTCGCCACGGCATCGGCAATAAGCTATTTTGTCAGGAAGATGAGTGACGAGAAGGATGTCTGGGAACTTATTGTCATCAAAGCTCGGAAATGGTTGGCGAAAGAGATCCAGCCAGAAAAAGTGGATGATGTCATTAGCGCTGCAACAACTTTTCTCGGGCAATGATTTTTATTTAGTCCACGTGCCAGCTTCCAAGTACAACTTGGATGGTTTTTGACACAAGTCTTGGGCCATTAGCCACTAACGCAGAAATAACTTCGTGATGATAATCTGATAATAAATTTTGTATCTAAATTCTAAATAATATGGGATTGGCGTAAATGATTACGAATTAATGAAATATATTGTTACAAAACACATCCTGTGATATGATAAAAGGAATTGTATGAAAATAAAAGTTAATATGGTTCAACTACCGATGCGTATTTAACTACAGAATTAGGAACGTTTGGACAGAAAAGATTCATTTTGCCCCAGCATAATTTTACAAAATCCCCAAAAAAGCGGTAAGCTACCCCAGATCTGCTTCAGCTCCTTTCTTATTGGATCTGGAGTTATATTCCGTTGATTTTTTCAGACGTTTTCTTGAGGTTTGATTAGAGGTTGACTCATCTCCTGAACCAAGTTCTTGGTTACCTTCCCTAATGCCAGTCAGAGTCACGTTCTGGCGTCCATTTTGATAATGCTATACGCAGTGAGATCAAGACAAACAATCTACTTCTCAAAATGACAATGATCAACTGTGCAATTTTGCAAATTGCTTCAAACAATGTGGATTGGGGCAATATGACACATGTATCGGGATGGATGTGCCTGAAACGCATTAATTAAAGAAATCACCTTATACTTCATGTCAGAAGCTGAGTACATACGTCTTCTTAACCTATTTGAGACAAAGAACGACATGAACAATATGTACAATGATGATAAGACAATATTTTTTATTTTAAAAGAGGTTAAAGATAAAAGCAAAGCAAATACAAAACTATGGATTGGATTGAGTTAATTGTGTATAAAACTGAATATTATTATATGGATCCGGCCAGGTTATTTTGAAGTGCTGGTATTGAATTTCTGAAGACTAGTCGGATCCAGACCAGGACCGGACTTGGTGCTTCCGGTAGCCATCCCTGTTGTACGCGACTATCCTCTTGGCCACTCCTCTGACTATGGGAATTGTCGTTAGCTTGAATAGGCCAAGTTCCGGGAACAGCTTCCAAATATTGGATTCATGGAGTCGGTCCCTGTACCCTACAAACTGGATGATTCCTTTTCCATTGTTCACGGAGTCAGGCTTCATCACATCGTACATGTATGTAGAGACGAAGTTTACCTCCTTCAGGGAGACGAGAGGAAGGAGGAAGTCGATTTGGGTTATCTTCGTACAGCAAACAATGAGGTCGAGTATCTCCAACTGGGGCAGTTCCAACTGGAGCCCTTGGGGTAAGCGATCCCGCCACTCGATAGCGCCCTCAAAGTAAAAGGTGACTAGCAATTTAAGACGACGTAATGTGGAGCCGCAGCTATTCACGGTTTTGAAGATGTTCGCCACCTCCGCTCCCTCCTTTACGCAGATGTAGTCAAGGTTTAACTCATTGAGCGAAGGGAACTGGTAATTCCAATGGGAAATCTGTGGGGTGTTTCCGTATTGACAGGTGTAACTCTGGAGGAGGAGGGGCCTCCCAGATATGAACTCTCCAGGATCCACATATCCCCCGGTAAATCGGTTCTGTCCTCCTCCAAGAATACCGATTTCTTTCAAGGAGTCCCCGTACCTGTCCAGCACAGCTTGGATCAGCGGAACCGGGGCAAAACCTCCACCTCCAAACTCGATTGAGTGAAGATGAGGTAGCTCTGGGAAGGGGCTCCTCTCCATTCTCAATTTCAGTGGTCCAAGCACATCAACTGATCTAAGTTCTTCCAGGTCAGAGGCCTTCCAGTCAACAAACGTAAGGAGCGATCCACTGCCATCTCGATCCAGAAAAGATAGCCTCCGGAGGTTCGGTGTAAGACAGAGAATTTTGCATAGGAAGATATACATCATTTCCAAACTGTTCTGATCAAAGACGAAGTTGACGCTCCACAGCTCCCCTCCCCAGCGTTGGAGCATCTTCTCCACTTCCTTCCAATATCCAAGATTGTCACCGAATACTCTGGAGCCACTTGAGAATTTGCGAGTGAAGAAGGGGTTCCGACCCCGGTAGGTGAGGTCACTCCAGAGATTGAATGAATTCAGCTTAACCAATCTGGAGAGTTGTGGAGTGACATCGGGGATCCCATCTTTGAAGGGCTTATTGGTTGAGTTATGGATGGAGAGTTGGTCGTCGATAACTTCCTTCCAGGAAGGGCAAACTAGGCGACAACTCAAAATGAATGATAAGGCCTCATCGTAAACCGGATCAGGATAAGCCATTGAATGAAGGGAACCAAAGTTGAAGGAGTGCTTGCAGAATATCGGAAGCACCTGAAGCGAAGTAAATTAACGGTGTCAATAATTTCCTGATTTTGAACGTTTCGAATGAAATGAAGAGTTTGAATTTGCTTACATCGTTGAATAGGAACTTGTTCCTTTCATTCCGGAAGGCCTTCCTCCGTTTCTTCGAGGCTTTCGACATTTTCTGCTTATCCTTGTCTTGGACCTGATTCAGAGGGATTCTCTCCATTTCTTTCCAATACTCAGCCCGCTTTTCCAACTCGGTCTTCACTTGCTCCAGCCATGCTGCCCTCCGGACAATTTGCTTCTGTTCCAGAGCCTCCTTTCGAGATTGAACTAACTGCGCCACGTCCAGCTTATCTAGTCCCTTTCCCCCATCATTCCTGAGATTATCCGTGGATGTTTCTGGAAAGTTGCTTTTTATGTCATTAGTTGAGCTTATTCCGTTGGTCAACTTGACTCTATCTCCTGAGCCGGCTTCCAGGCTACCTTCCCCAATGCCAGTGAAAGTGACCTTGTGATGGGGATCCTCCAGCACGGATCCTTCGTTATATGAGTTGGAGTCCATTTTTTAAAGCAATACACAGCAAAAATCAAGGTACGCACGACATTTTCCAAATGACGATATTGTAAAAAGGGCCAATTCTGCAAATTGCTTCAACAAACGTTGGTTGGGGCATTATGAGAAATTACTTGTATGACTCGATAAGATAAGCAGTTTGCGTAACATATGGCAATCAAGTCATGTTGAATGCTCCGTTGATAACCTAAGGAACAAGGGACAAATGAGAAAAATGAAAAGCTGAAAGCTGAAGCATCAATACTTTAACGGTTTTTGGAAGTCCACTTTGACAGAAAACTCGGATGACGGAGGGTACCTAATACAATTTCTCATGCAAAATTTTACAAAACAACTTAATTATTCAGGCAACATTAAAGTTGGAAAGGCAATAAACATTTTAATATCAACACGATTCGTTTTAATGAAATTGGCGCTACTCCAGTCTTGCTTACAGCTTAAGACAATTTAATAAGAGAAAAATATAAAACGCTTTTATAGGTAAAATGGGCTTATTCGTGACTCAATGGGAACTGCCAGGGACTATTCAGGAATGTATTTATGTCCATGTTTCATGTATCCATCTCTTTTATACATGCTCGCGCTCATCTTCGCCTTCCCCCTCTTAGTCATGGGATAGGTCGTAAGCTCGACAAGCCTAAGTTCCGGAAGCAGTTTCCAAATATTGGAGTCATAGAGTCGGTCCCCGTATCCTGTGAACTGGATGATTCCTTCTCCTTCCTTTGCGGAGTCTTCTGGCTTCCTAGCATCGTAACTATACATGAAGGTCACTTCCTTCAAAGAGACGAGAGGTAGGATGAAGTCGATGTTGTTCATTTTCGTCTGGTGAAAAAAGAGGGTGAGTTTCTCCAACTGGGGTAGTTCCAACTTGAGCCCCTTGGGCAAGCGATCCGGCCACTCGCTCGCCTCCACTTTGTTGAAGCAGACTGTCAATAGAAGACGACGAAGTGAGGAACCGCAGCTATTCACAGTTCTGAAGATGTTCCCAACCTCCACTTCTCCTCCGACGTCGTGGTAGTAAAGACTCAACTGATTGAGTGAAGGAAACTGGAAGCTCCAGTGGGAAATCTGGGGGGTATGTTCGTAATGACAGGAATAGATCCGGAGGGGAAGGAGCCTCCCAGATACATATTCTCCAGGATCCACATATCCCCCGGTGAATCTGTTACGTCCTCCCCCAGCAATATCGATGGCCGCCAAGGTGTCCCCATACTTGTCCAACACAGCTTGAACCAACGGGCCAGGGGCAAACCCTCCGCCTCCAACCACGATTGAGCGAAGATGAGGTAGCTCTGGAAGGGGACTCCTCTCCATTCTCAACTTCAATGGCCCCAGCCCATCTACTGATCTAAGTTGTTCCAAGTCAGAGGCTTTCCATCCATCAAAACTAAGCACCTCTCCCTTGCCATCCTGATCCAGGAAGGATAACCTCCGCAGGTTCGGTGTTAAGGAGAGGATCTTGCATAGGAAGATATACATCATTTCCAAACTGTCCTGATCAAAGACGAAGTTGACGCTCCACAATTCCCCTCCCCAGCGTTGGAGGATTTGCTCCACTTCCTTCCAATATCCAAGATGTTCCCTGAATACTCTGGAGCCACTGGAGAATTTCCGAGTGAAAAAGGGATTCCGGCCTCGGTACGTGAGGTCACTCCAGAGATTAAAAGAGTTGAGCTTCACCAACCTAGAAAGTTGTGGAGTGACATCCGGGATCCCATCATTGTACTGCTTGTGATGGTTATCATTGATGGTGCTGTGAATGGAGAGTTGCTCGTCGACAACTTCCTTCCAGGATGAGCAAACTAGGCGACACCTCAGTAAGAAGGATAAGGTGGCATCGTCAACCTTAACAGAAATCCTAAGAACAATTTCGTTGAAGAGATTCTTGGAGCAGGTGATCAGAAGGACCTGAAGCGGAAATAAACAGTGTTAATAATTTACGTAAAGCTTGTTGAATCAAACGAAGTGTTTGCATTTGCTCACATCGTTGAATAGGAACTTGGTCATTTCATTCCGAAAGGCCCTCCTCCGCTTCTTCGAGACCTTCGACATTCTCTGCTTGTCCTTCTCTTGGGATTCGTTCAGAGGGATTCCCTCCATTTCTCGCCAATACTCCGCTCGCTTTTCCAACTCATCCTTGATTTGCACTTGCCATGCTGCCCTTCGAGCCATTCGCTTCTGTTGTAGAGCCTCCTTTCGAGATTGAACTAACAGCGCCACATCCAGCTTGCTATCATCGATCCTGATGCTTTCCATGGATCCATCCGGAAGGTCACTTTTCAAGTCATTAGTAGAGCCTACGTCACGGGTCAACTTATCTCCATCTCCTGGAGTGACTTCTAGGCTCCCTTCCCCCATGGCAGTCCCCTTGGGCTACTCCGCCAGTAATCCGTCGTTATCAGGGATGACGATGAGGTCCATTAATACAAAAATGACAGTAGATCAACGGGAGCAATCAATTAAAATTAAACGAGACGATGATCAAATTAATGTGAAATTGAATAAATAATTCTATCGATGTCGGTTGGGGCAATGTTGGGGCATAATGAGAAATTACTTATGAGAGGCAATAAAATTATTTTATTTTAGTATGGTCATATTAAATCATGCTTAATGTTCCGTTGATAACTTGACGACAAACTGACAATGATAAAGTGAAAGTGAAAGCAAATGACTGTATTTTAAATAGTTTAGCGATTTTGGAGACCTAAGCTGAGGAAGCCAAATGGAAAAATTATTGGAATGGGCTCCTCGTCGCCTTCAAATATGGAGAGGGGTATTGCGAGACTTTTATATACAGGAACGCAAACATTTTTTTATTATTTTTATTAACAGTGACTTTTTTAAAAAATTTATAAAATCGCAATTTCCCATCCGCTTCATTTTAAAGCTGAAGACAATATAATGTAATGCAATAGTAAATTAAATGTGACATGATATGGTCATGGCAAAACCCCTCCAGAGGACTAGGCTAGTCAGGAAGGGCTTCATCTAAATGCTTCTTGTATACATCCCTATCATAAACGGTTATCTTCGCCTTCTTCTCCTTTTGAGTCAGGCGCTTGACTATGGGAATGCTCTTCAGCTTGACAAGCCTAAGTTCTGTGAGGAGCTTCCACAAGTTGGATTCATACAGCCGGTCCCTGAATCCTGCAAACTGGATGACCCCCTTCCCATTCTTCAAGGAGTCGTCGGTCTTCATGGCATCGTAGCTGAACCTCAGTTCCTTCAGAGAGACGAGAGGAAGGAGGAAGTCGACGCTGGTTATCTTCGACTGGATAAGAAGGAGGTCGACTATCTCCAAGTGGGGCAGTTCAAACCTGACCCCTGGAGGTAGGCGATCCCGCCACTTGCTTGATT
>JAQGAG010000341.1:0-17350 GCA_034696835.1 Lepidocyrtus lignorum
CCATTTTCAATTACAAGAACATACATCCATCAAATCCATCTTCATAATATGCTATTTACATTGACACTACCAACTACAAACTACCATCGTCTGCATTGCGTTATAAGTCTTACTAGACTTTTATTATGCATTCATTCGCATTGCTTTGGCTTCACAATGAACGATTGAACGCTTTTACCCTTCATAAACGTCTAAAACGCTGTGAGCCCGCTGATTTGATTATCTTTATGATTATGCCATACTAATACGTGGAAAATGCAAATAAGGAGATAATCTTCCACTTTTTTTATATAGTCTGGTTGCTTTTTAATCTTCTTCATATTCCATTCCATTTAACTCAAATATTAGTTCTGAGAAAAAGCATTAAAGAAACCAGATAGCTTCAAGATAACCCATACCTAAAAAGCCAGAATGACCCGAAGCAACAAACACAAACAAGTTGTGTGATGATGATCAGTTCTACGGAGAAAAACCAGTGTCGTCTCAAGAATCTCAACTTGCTTTATTCAGCATCTTAAGAAAAAACTGACTTGAGCACATTTTTCTTTGGTGTTCCTTCTTCATCGTGTATCATGGCAAGGGAGAAGACATCTACAAAAAAATCATCACATCAGCCATCAGCATTGTATGCAGATTCGCGTGACATGACATGATTATGTTCATGTAACTTCTTTAGGCTAGGCTAAAGCCAATCAGTATCAGTTTTATTAAGCCTAAATGAAAAATCAATTGGGCAAAGCTGTACCACCGATCTGATCACTCATCATCATCGTCTTAAAATTACCTTATCATATGTCGTTTATCACTGTGAGACAAGCATTTTCCACGAAATTATTGGAAAAACATGAGTTGACAAAGTCGAGACAAGATAATTTTTCCTTCTGTCCTTATCGCCGATTACTCCGAGGTGAATTCCGACTACCGTGATACTTTCCAGCCATACTTGCTCTGCTCATGTTTTTCGTAGCAATTATCACCGCTCCATTAAAAAAAACTACCTATTTCCATATTGAAGAAAACATTTTTTTATATTTTAACGTGAACTAAACTAACCGTTAGCAGGTTTTATATATCCGATTGGTTTTAACATTATTAGCGTCTTCCCTCCTTCATATTACCTATGTTGGATTTTGGATGAGAATTTTTCATTTTGTTTTTCTCACTTTCCAGTTCAGTTCAGTCCGTGTTAGACAAGTGGAGTGATGTAAAGTAAAATCAAAGTAAATATCGCTGGGATTGGCTTTTCCACTAAAAAATTAATTCACGTTCATGACTGCGAGCCAGAAGCTCATTAATTATTAATCATTTCTGATGTGATGACGTGAAGGGTGCTTATTAGTTATTACAAGTGTGAAGACAGCGGGGGTGTCAATGTTTTTTTCCTGGTGTGGGTGCTCCCAAAAAAAAGTGAATTTAATTAGGCTGGATCTGTGTCAAGCTTGCCACGGATGCGAAACCGCAAGAATTTTAAATAATCGTTTTATAATTGGGATGGTATAAGTCATGTCGTATTGAATCTGTGAGGGATTTTATAACGTGATATGGATTAACTGTGGAAATTGTTGAGATTTTTTCATTAATTATATTAAGAAAACCAGGTGTGGTTTGATTTGATTATGCTTGGTTTCATGGGTTGACCCATATCCTCGTGAGTGGATATATCGAAAGGGCTTCTTCGTGCCATTTTTCTTGATGAGGTATCATCACATCAAGAAATAAAGTAATTAAGAGGAATAATTAAAAACTTATATAAGATGAGGGAGAGACGAGAAAGTCAATTAGTGTTTGTGGTGGGGGTGGTGGTCGTGCTAAGCGTGTTGGGGAAGGTGGAGCTATCGGCAGCGCAGGGGGATGCGGGGCCAGGGAGTAGCAATTTGACGCATTGTAAGTAAATCAAAACCAAAATTAATTGTGATAATATTTAAGTTAATTGTCATTTAGAGGAACCAGTGACGGTAGAGTTTTTATTGGGATAATATGACATGAAATGTTTTTAATCGGGTTCTAGACCGGATTTGCGTTCCGGAAGTGAAGTATACGCAGTGCCAATCCATGGTTGCGGACGCCCATCCGAAGAATGGGAGGGTTCTTTGCGTTTACGCGACGGATAAGTAAGTTAAAAATAATTTATTGCAATTATTTTGAAATTCGGGTGAGGGGGCATTGTGAGAAAACGTAATATACCTAATTGATATTTATTCTTTGCTAACTTCAGAACCGCCTGCATAGAAAAGATCGTTAAGGACGAAGCAGACTTCCTCCCATTGGAACCCGAGGAAATCTACGTCGCCCACAAATTCCAACCCTCCGGTTTCGCAATACTGAGTGAAATCCGTTCGGAGGAGTTCGCCTCCCGTGACTTCCGCTACGAACCCGTCGCAGTCATCCGCAAATCCGCGGGGATAACCTCCATCTCAGCTCTCAAGGGGAAGCGCAGTTGTCACACGGGCTTTGGAAGGAATGCTGGGTGGAAGGTGCCCTTCTCTCACTTGATGGATAAGGGGCAGCTCCAACCCTTATGCGATGAGTTGAATGCTCCAACTCCCGAAAAGGATTTGAATGCTGTGGCGCAATACTTTTCGGCGGCTTGTGCGCCAGGTGCTTGGGTGCCTGAGAGGGATACTGATGAGAGGCTGAAGAAAAGCTATTCCAAGTTATGTGAGCTTTGTAAGGACCCTCAGACCTGCGCGAAGGATGATGGCTATTCCAATTACGATGGCGTCTTGAGGTGTCTCACCGAAAATAATGGAGATGTCGCGTGGACCAAGTTGGATGCAGTGGAGAAGTTCTTCAAGCTGAAGGAGTCTTCCCCACTCCATATCTCGGGGGATTATAGCTTCCTCTGTTGGGATGGCTCCAGCGTGCCCCTCACCACTCACAATCCCTGCTCTTGGGCGAAGCGCCCGTGGAAGGCGATGGTTGTCTCGAGTCGAATTGGAATGGATCATGATAAGACGAAGGACCTTCAGGACCAACTGACCACACTCAGGCTGATAGGGCAGGAGGCGGGGAGGTTAACCAATGTTATACCGGAGTGGCTTTCAGCTGTGCTAGAATTCCAGAAGGTGACGGATGTTGAAGTTCACTACGAGCCTTATCAAGTGAAGACGATAACCCCGTCGGTGTATCTTTCCAAGAGGAATTTCACAGTTACTATTGAGAAGCCTTCATGTGCCACCAAGAAAACTATAAAGATTTGTGTGAGGAATGAAGTGGAAGTGTTGAAATGTACGGCTTTGAGGATGGCTTCGATGGGCCAGAGAATCCTCCCGGGATTCTCCTGTATATTGGGGGATGGTGCCATGGACTGTGCGGAGAAGGTCTCCAAAGGGGAGGCGGATGTGGTGATCCTCTCAGCTAAGAAGGCAGATAGAGCTAGGAGGGAGCTCCAACTGATCCCAATTTTATCAGAGGTGGAGGAAATCGACGTGGAGAAAAGAGACCAATCCGGACCTTATCGCTTTGCTGTCGCCGTGATCCGCTCCAAAATCGCTTCAGAATTCAGAGGAAACATTTCCAGCTTGCGGGGCAAGCGATCATGTCACGGCTCCATACGGTCTGTCGCCGGTTGGAACGCTCCACTTGATGTGCTTCGCCAAGCTGGCGAGCTCACAGGACCCACTTGTGGGAGCACCATCGAGCTATCTAAATACTTCAATAATGAGTCATGTGTTCCAGGCGCCCTCGACGATTCCCTTAACATGCCTTGGCTCCCCAAGTCCCTCTGTTCCTTATGCGCTGGGGATGGCTCCGGCCCCGGTAAAGCTGAAACGAAGGAGACCCTCTGTTCGGACACTGACTCCGAGCGATATCACGGTGACCTCGGGGCTCTCCGCTGTCTTCAAGATGAAATCGCCGATGTGGCCTTCCTCGATCATGTCGGGCTCCACTTGAAGACCATTGGGATCTCAGACCTGAACTTGGATCGGATGAAGCTCTTATGCCCAAACGGGACCATCGCTGAGCTAACAAAATTCCCAAGTTGCAATTGGGGCAAGATCTCTCCCCAAAAGATTCTCGCCAGATCTGGCGAAGACAACCTTGTCAACAGAGAGGACGCCCGTCTCTCCCTCCTCAAAGCCCAAGACATATTCCGACCTGGAGGGAAGTCCGAATTCATCCTCCGACTATTTGGCCCCTACTTCGGGAACCGTGACCTTCTTTTCAAGGACACCTCAGTGGGCCTCTGCGACGAACCTGATGATTCCCATAGGTCATCAGAAGATAAACTCATTAGAGACTTCGACTACTGCACCACTTCCGGTGGGGTGGCCCACCAAGTCATACATAGCAGCGTGTCCTTACTTATCCTAATTAGCGCTGCGATAGCCCTCTTTAAGAATTTTAATTAGGGGAAACTAATAATTTATTTATAAATGCGGGAGTATAATTAACTTTCATTTTTTTTCTACGAAAGTGAAACTTGTCATGTGTGATATGCAATCCTGTAAAAATGTGCTTGTGCCAGTGTTCATATTTCAGTGAAGCGGAAAAATTCTTGTTATTTTTTAGTCCATATCTCTCACCTTCCATTTTAAACTGTTGTAAAAAAGTTATATACTAATTGTTATTAAGTTTAAGTTAATTTTTTGGGGAAAATAAAGTTTTATTTAAGAAAATCAATCCATTTCTCGCCATTTTTCTATTCAATGAGCGTTGTAACGAGTTCAGCATTCGCTGAGGCGGGGGGAAATGTCGGGGGAGGGGGTGGGGTCGCGGAAGATGAGATTCCATTTGGAAGTCCCACCCCTTTGGAATACCTAACTACTTATTGGGTGGGCGCCAGCACTTGGAATGTGGTGACGGTGACGCTAATGTTCATTTATTTCGTGGTGGGCTGCGTGGCATATGGCTACTTCTTCTGGTATTTGGCCTACGTGAGGAAGGGGAAAGGTCAGCATAATGGGTATGGTTATCGCCATCGTAAAATGAAGAGGTCGGTAGGAATGGGGAGGTCACCGATGATGGAGGTGTCCATGTCGCAAGCAGAAGAGGAAGAGGGGGAAACTAAGATCATTTCCATTTTACAAAATTTGGATGAGTTTTGAAGGCAATACTAATTAAAATTGAAGAAGTTCATGAATTTGCTAATCAGATTGCTCAACTGGTTGGTCCTCGTTATGTCAGAAGCAGATAAATTCAACTAAGTTAATGTAAATATTTAATTTTATTAAATTAACTTAATAACAGACGTATTTACTATTTACTTGTGCTTGTACTATTGTTATTTACAATTGCGTATCGATCATCATAATTTTTCATACTATTCCATTCCAACTCTGTCATCAAAACAGAGATCCCAGACTCCATTTTAATGTATCATGTCATATTTAACTTTCATCTACTTCTCCATTTATTTTTCTACAATTGACTAAAGCTGCACTGCTCTAATGTAATTATATAATTAAATTAAGAAAACGGCCGCAGTCAGACCCAGCGGTAATAGGAATATGGGAAGGGTGATAAGGGCGGCCGCAGGTATCATCCCCATCCCAAACATTTGTGCTACGAAGACGGGAACAAGATAAGCTAGTAGCGGGGTGAGAAGAAAGGTTCTGCTCCTTTCAGGCTCCCATATAAGATCTGTGGAGGTGGAGGGGACAGGCTCCGAATCGGCAACGCCTGATTTTGATTCTGGGGCGATTTGCTTGCTCTTCTTCACTTTCTTTCTTTTCTTCTTCTTATCACCGGAACCGGAAGTGGATGGTGGCGATGATGATAAGGTGGGGAAACCAGACAGTGACCTCGGTCTCGGAACCAAAGGCGCTGACTTCTGCTGAGGATACGGGGACGCCACCAAATCTGGAGAGGCTGCGATCGCTGCCGGGGCGGATGGGGATCCGGAATTCGAGAAGAAGAAGCCCATTCGAGGGTCATTCATGTGGGTGTTATACCAACTGGGGCTGTACGCATCAGTTGGTGGAGGGGACGGGGAGTCCAACTGGGGTTGGTGGTGAGGATTGGAATGGTATTGGTGATGGCGATGATGATGATTGATTTTTGATGAGGATGGGGCAGCATCTTCGGGAAAGAAAGCATTTTTAGTGTAATCAGTCATTCATCGATTATCTTATCAGTCAAAATGAGCCATGGCATAGCCAAGTTCGTAGGTAACAAATATAACATGACGTCCATTATCTGTTTTTTTTGCAGTTTAATTACCCAGTCTGATTATTCAACAAAAAATATATGCCTATTTTGCAATCACCATTATTCATCAAAGCTCTACTTCTATTTTCGGTGTGAGCTTATCAATCCGTGTTATCAACTATGTGAGGGCGAGGGCTCACGCAAAGCTAATGAATCCCATACTGAAATCCTATTGAAAAATATTAATGAATTCGAGCTAGCAAGCCGTTTCTTGAGCAAATATTGTTTAATGATAAGAATATTTTTGCAATAAAAAACAAGGTATTTTTTTACAACGCGAAGGATTTTAAATTCTGCAGAGGTTATATGATAAGCTTCCGTATATGAATGAACCATAACGAAATGGTCCATGCATCATTTATCATTATTACAACTACATATATGCTGTGGGGTCTAGACTATAGACTAGAAGCTACCGGTATGTAATTACGTACATGTATACCAGAAGCTGATTAACCAAACTACAAATGAAAAATACGTAACGAATAACTAATCCATTTGTAATCATTAATCAATTAATCATATTCAGATGTATGAAGATAAACTTGAACTTTAAAGTTGGAAATTGTCCGAATTAGGGATTGGTCAGAATTAAAAATGAAGTTCCATGCGATTAAAATGAGCAAGTAGTTAACTTGCCTTGCTAATTTACAGGATTTTAAACGTGTAACTGGCTACTACTTAACTACCTCTGGGTAGTTAGCAGTAGTCAGTTCACTAGAAGGAACTATATTCTCCCAACTTATTTTTAAATTCTTGGCGGCAGTTAAATTCGTAACTGGTAATGACATTGTCATAAATTCCACACAATGTTTTTTGTTAACATTCGACAATTATTTCCCTCACTGACAAATTCACGGACAAAATATCAGTTTTAAAGTGTTATAAACCTAGTTAAAATCATTTTGTATCAAAACAAATTTTCACAGTCCTCAACGGGTTGACGTCAAATGTTCTTACGGGGCAACATGAAATAAAAGTGATTTTCATCTTATTACCAATTTTCATTGACATTATTGATATTACCTGATTTAGAAAGCACCGTTGCTGATGAAGATGAAGTTCGAGATGAAGAAGATAATGACTGGAAGTTGCTATATGAAGAAGTTGGTGGTGATGATGACCTTGATGGCACTAAACTACTGGCGCTCTTGATGTCGGATGCGGTCACCACTCCACACTTTAAAAATTATAGAGAAGACGAATGAAATTCAATTAAAATCGGTGTGAAGGTATTTACTTAAAATCAGTTAAAAAACTGAATCATTATTTCTTAATGAATTTTGATATGACATACCAAATAAACTAGGCAAACTGCAATCAAAAAAGGAAATTCCAACGTTGCCAATTCCGATATCCTAGCATAATCCCGTTTCCGGGCTTTTCGAGCCCATAACTTCCTCACAAAATACATTTTAACACTGAACCAAAACCAATAAGTTAATTGGTCGTAAATTATTTATTTTTAACTATTTAAACAATTATCCGATCTGGTATTATCACATTTCACTTTCAAACTCTCCATCTCCGTCACCTGTCACATTTCTGGGTTATCCACATCACTCCAAAAACTCATCCCTGGCTAAAAAAATCCCCTTAAATTTTATTCATTCACGGCTTCACTCTCCCAAAGACCATCACAGACTGAATGAGCACAGAGATAACATGTCCCTTACAGGGCCACACCACCACCACATCATATCATATAAAATGGTTTCTTCGATGCTGATAAGCCAAGCCAAGCGTGATATGAGCTCCTTCAATTCTTCATCTTCACAAATCTCTCATTTGCTCTTTCTCCCCAAAAATCTCCTCAGACCTTTCTGCCTCCCTCACGTCTGCCAAGTCAAGGTGAATAAGGCTCCTTGTTACTGTGGCATGGCATGCCATAAGCTAATTTTATTCTCATTATGAAAAGTGTAAATAATGAAGTATCTCTTTTTTAAATATAGCTTATCATATCATACCCCCACACTGTAACAAGATACTATATTATGATGATGATGATGATGAAACTGTAACAATTTTTAATTGGAGGAATGAAAAGGCCCTGTGATCGCGATCCCTTGCCCAGATATCCACAAATGAGTGGGTCGCTCGCTACTCGCTGCCCCTCCGAAATTTCAGGTGAAGCGATACGATAGCGATAAGCTCACTTGATAATCGAAACCTGAAGCCCCACTCTTGAAAGAGATTTTTGAACGATGCATGCAAGCCAATTTATTTCTCTGATTTTTCTTTCTGCTCGGGATTCGGGATGCGGAACGCCAAGAAAAAAGTGCAGTTCATATCATATCATATCATATCATATCTTTCCTCAACCTTGTCTATCTCTCCTTATTCAATAAAAAACCAACAAAAATTCTTGAAAAACGAACATGATTTTTTTCTCTCGTAATAAATTCTTATAAAAAATGGGAGAAAAGTTTAGTTTTTTTATTATTGTAACCAAACACGCTAGAAATATATAACATAAATATAACTAGAGCAGTTAGGTATGTATTCGGATTGTGGATATATGATATGATATGGTTTTGATGTCGTGAATTTTATGACGACTGACTGTGATGTTGATAACATGACTATATGTGACTGTGACCATCTTCAAAACTGATCATTAAACTATTTAAACTATTGCGTGAGAATGATAAGATGGAAAGCTGTGAAGATGCGAAATACGCGAAGGAAGATTTCTTTTAAAAAAATTACAAAGCTCGAGGGGTACTTGAGCGTAATATGAGGAACATAAGTGGTGACAGTGGTGATGATGATGATGATGATGATCATGATGATGATTATGATAAGACATTTTTTATTACATAAAATTGCAAAAACATTAAAAAGTGTTAGTTTTTGACACGATCTTATCATTATATGATCTTCAAGGTATTTACTTATCTTGAGGGAAGATGAAGGCTAATAGCTTTTGAGAGAGAAGAGAAAGAAAATATTTCGACTTAACTATTATTACCATTTACAATTATAGTTAGGTAGTTCTGTGAGGGAAAACATTATTGTTACAATCGTACGGTTTGGCTTGTGAAACATATTTTAATTCTAGACCACCGTAACTCACCCAAACTAACATACCTAGGTAAATTCTACATATTTTGAGACGAATACAGAGATCAAGAATTATATTATAGTAATTTTAATACTGTTTGGGAGAAATGAGTTAATAGTATTTAAGTGAGAATGCCTTAAGTAACTTTTCTGTAAATATTTCATCAGTTTTTTACGCAATAACAACTTTTTCAAACCCTTCATATCCCACCTCATAACCCTCCACAGTCTATAGGGTTGGCATAAGATCATTTATATTTTTACGTGCTCTGCTCCCGCAAATGATGGGCACATACGCAAAAAACTAACCATTATACCTACTAATAGTTAAGCGATTTATTTGCAGCAGAAAAAATGACATTGATTATTACAACCCTTTTGGGTATTTAACTGTTATTTATTTACTTTACCACCAAGTAAGAAAGTACAAAGCAAAAGACTTTCGATTCCACCGCATGGTTTGTTGACGCTGGCGTGAGTGAGGTCATATAACCATTTAAATTATAAAAAACGGTCTTTGATTTCGACTGAAAAAAGCGAAATATGTAGGTAGTAAAATTATTTGGTATTGTGACCGACTTAAGGTAACTTCACAGTTAACATATCATTTATTATCTATTAGCAAAAAATTGTAGAAATGAACTTGTAAACGTTTTTGTAGGTTGTTGGTTCGAATTGGAAAGATTTACAGTTTCCGTCACTTTTACTTTTTTTTAAAGATCAAAGTGAAAATTAAATGCTTTGGGGAGATACGCCGCAGCATCTTCTTAAGATTTTTTGAAAATAAGGAATGAAATGGGATGTTCTTGATTTTTTTCTGAGAAATTCTTCAAGGCCTTTTTAAAATGGGATGGAAAGTTAAATAAATTTAAAACGTTCGGTTGTCGGTATGATGGATGATGATGACATGACCTTTCGTAACAATTAAAATTAAAATATCTGATGATGAGAAGTATTCAAAAAATCATTTTTGAACCTGAGAGTGTATCTTAAAATTATTGATAAGCATCACACGTGCCATTTTATTACTATTTAGGTGGCTCATTAAAAAAATTCGAATATTTTATGAATTCTTATATCTACGTTTTGGTTTAATCATATAGCCAGTTATCAAATGCATGAGAGAAAGCACTCGAACAATTAAAAGTTATTGCTTTTTTTATTAGGATATGCATCAATATTTATTTAGAGGAAGTAGGTTATGTAGCAGATTTCATTTTTGAATTACTCATTCATCTGATTAAATATTCAATTATTCAGAATGCATTAAATATAAAAATCATAATTAGGGTATTAGCTGAAAATGAAGATGATAAATTCATGAAAGTTCAAAAAACGATCATATCGGATCAGCCGAAGGCATTCAGCGATCAGCGTTAACTGGTTAGAGAATTACCAAAGGCAACTCAATAAAAAATACGTTAACTATTTTAAATGCATTTAAATTAGCATCGATTCGTATCTTACGCAAGGGTATAATTATCCCAGATTTGGATAAGAAGATCAGTTGTACAGCGTCTGGGGAAAGCTCATAATTTTTTTCATAATTCATAAAGTTTTTGAAAATCTCACGTGATTCTGATCCCAGCCATCAGATAAATAAATTGGATTTTAAAGTGATTTGATTTACTTAATTGGATTCAAAATGAGTATGCGCAAATCCATATCCTTTGCGACTGCCCAGCAGTCCAACACCCAGACCGAGACCCCCCAGGATCAAGGGACTGGAGGCAACGTCAACGAGCCATTGGACATCTTCTGCCAGGACCAAATCCGGATTCCTCCCCTGCTCCCCCAAATCCTGAAGCAGTTCACGAAGGCCGCTATCCGCACCCAGCCTCGGGATCTGGAGGTTTGGGGAACGGCCTACTTCCGCGCCATGGCTGATGGGACGCCACCTCCGGTGAAGGAGACCTTGGAGTATCCTGTGATGGAGTCCAAGGATGGACTTACTGTGGGACTGCTCAGGGTCCTAGATCGCCAAGTAATCAAGATAACCCAAAATGTCAGCGTTTCACCTTCTAAAAACATGTGAATCTAATGCAAAATCTAATTTTAATTATAGTTAAGGGACTCCACCCAAACCCTCGAAAAAGTCCGAGGAAAGTGGTCCGCCCTCTGCTTGGAGGAGCACGCGTTCAATGAGCTGATCCAAATAGGTCACTTCAACGAGACGGACGCCATCGACTGGAAAAAGATCTTGGCTGTCCTCTGCACATCCCTCGGAACGGTAGCTAAAAAAAATAATTAGTGACCTCATTAAAAATCCGTAATTATCTCTAATTAACACCACCATTGTTCTCCTACTCAATTGCAGAACTTGACTGATACGATGAGGGTAATTTGCCAAGTGTTGACGGAGCAGAAGGAAGGAGGTGACCCCGTTGTCCCATACGTGGTCTGGTGGGAGCTGTACCTCTTCCTGGCACGCTTGGATGGGACGTAAGCACGGAATAAGCGAAATTGAAATTGTCAAAATGAGCTTCTCCCCGGTCCCAACCAATCACAATTCGCATTAATGAAGAAAAGCAATCGGGCTCTAAATTCAAAATAAAATATTACTTCTCTTCACTTTGCAGGATACCTTCAAAGCAGTTGCAACAAGTTAATGAGTTCCTGGTGAGAAGGGCCCATGCCAAGTTCTGCTTGATTGGACCCACGGACTTCCTCCACGTGGATTGTCCCCCTTTGTACTAAATAATAATTGCAATTAACTAAATGGAGGAATCATCATGAAATGAAAAATGTTATTGGGATGATTATTTTAAATGGGAAGATGCATAAATTAAATACGCAAGGTTAATTGCGGATTTTGACAATGTTTTTTTTTGTAAAATGGAAAGTTTGAGATTTCATGCAATAAAAATGCTTTTAAAAACTGGTTAGTTCTTTTATGGTAATAAATCTATTCATTCACGTCAAGTCATAGAGTACAAAATGCTTGAACAAAGGCCATGTAAAATAGACAGCAAAGCATCATCCCCAGCATAGTCTACTGGGGCGGAGTGAGACTAACGCGGAAAATATGAAAACAGGCATTTTGGCTATATCCCTACTCACTTCTCTATTCCCACTTTACCCGCTCAGCTGTTGGCTTGTCCATAACAAACGGTCAAAACCGAATAATAATTAAACTAAAATTAAAATAATTAAGCTAAATAGTTAAAGTTAAATCTAATAATAGTTAAAAATGGACAAGCCAGTATCAAAGCCTGCCCTTATGGACACCCGTATAGAGCTCTCAGAATTGGTGAAGAGGCGAGCGGAGATAGCGGAAACGCTGGCAAATCTGGAGAGGCAGATCTACGCCTTCGAAGGTTCCTATTTGGAGGATACCCAGCTATACGGGAATATCATTAGGGGGTGGGACCGTTATCTTGCGGGGGGTGGTGCGGGGTCCACGAAGCCAAATGCGTCCAGTGGGGCCGCCAGCCAGCAGAAGTCGGATAAGCGAAATCGAAAGTTCAAAGAGGCGGAGCGTCTCTTTTCCAAGTCTTCCATAACCTCCATAGCAGCCGTCTCAGGGTATGTGGACCCCTCCGGGGATCGGAATAACAGTGATAAGGACAGCGAAGTGGAGGGGGATGACGCAGGGAGTAATGCTGGGGGGACTGGGGCTAATGCTTCTAATAGTAATACTAATTCAACTCATCACGGGGGGAGTGGTGGGGGAGGGGGTGGAGGGCATGTCAAGAGTCATGGACATGGCCATCATCATTCCGGATCGTCGTATGATACACTTGGAAAGGTCTCAAAGTCTTCCCATAGGATCAAGAAGGGGGATAAGAAGTCCAGGCATAAGAAATGAGAGGGGTGGAGGCTGGAGGGGGAGGATGATTACCCTAAATGGATCTCAAACTTTAGATTTTTTACGAATGAAATGAAGTATTTTGGGCTTATCAGATTCAGATCTGTTATTACCGTATCCTTACATTGATATTATCAGCAGTTTGAAAAATGTATAGGAAGAAATGAAATGGTGATAATAATGTTAAATGTTGAGCTGATGCTGATGCAATTTGTAATTGAATTAACTAACCTGTAATTAAATTAAGGCTAGGAAGGGGTCGATTGTTATATTTGTGTATTTTACAAAAGTATTTCTACCATCACATCACAAGGTGATGTGATAAGCACGTAGTAAACCAACTATTTATAACTGATAGGTAGGTTTTCTGGAAGGGAAATGTAATCAAATCAAATTGTTATACATTTAGCAAACTATCTTTTGTTATATAATTAATTCTAAATGGATATGTTAAGCTGTATAACTTTTCCCTTACAAGTGTAATAATGTGAAAAACTCTTACAAAAAATACGCTTAAACATTTTCAATTCATGAAAAGTTTGCAAGATAGTTTATTGTTATTGTTGTTAAAAGTACTTTATCAATATTGCTAAAATAATTTATGAAGGTACTCTCAGTTAATATTGTAAAGAATTAGCTACAATAGGGCTAATCAATTTGTAATTTCAAAATTACTAATGATAGTATGTAAATTTTTATATTATGGAATAGTTTGCTCTAATCCTTAGTTTGTTATACGATTGTAAAAATAAGGTACAATACAATGAATCCAAATCTAGTTGCTAAAAAATGCATTTAAACTGCAGAATAGGGCGTACGGCGGCGTATTGTAATGTAATTATAAAATGAAGTACAATTTTGTAATTATCAGCAAGATATGAAGTTTTTGTAATGAATTCAAATTAAATATTTGTGTTGAGTCCAAATATGAAATAAAGAGGCAGTATGAAATTTATACAACACAAATTAAATTACACATCTGAACGAACAAAGTCTAATATCCGCATTATTTGCAATTAACTATAGCATGTGCACACAGCATCAATCAAGCTAACTGATGGTAATAAAAAAAATTAATCCAAAACATGGCAAATTATTATTCATCTTCTCTTGCTTTCATACCTAGATTTGCATTTATTCCTGAAAATGGTTTCAATCAACTTTACAAACAGGGAAACTTCATGAACAATTACATAATTATCAATTCAAGTAAAAATAGTCTACATTGCAAAAATCCATATTCATATTCATACATATCCTAAGCAAAAATCTTCTCCTCTCGTCTCTTCTTAGTGACGACAGTGCCAGGCTTATGTTGTGCATCCGGATGGTTCGCCAACTCCGGGGGACAAGTGCTAAGTGGACTGTTAACCAAAAGCTGTTTCAAATCGTAGAACAATGGAGCATCCTCCTTCGTGACGAAAGTAATCGCCACACCATTCTTCCCAGCACGACCGGTACGTCCGATACGATGAGTGTAGTCCTCGATGCTCTTCGCCATATCGTAGTTGAGGACCAAGCTGACATCCTTAATATCAATACCACGACCAGCGACATCCGTCGCCACCAAAATGTCTTTACCCCCGCTTTTGAGGGATGACAAAGCGTAATCTCTCTGTTCCTGGCCTTTTCCTCCGTGAAGTGTACAAGCGGAGTAGCCCAGTTTCTCCAGACCTTTAGCCAGGACGTCAGCCCCTTTCTTCTGGTTGACGAAGATGATGATTGGAGGCTCCAACCCGCGGTTAAGAATCTCGACGATCTTCTTCCTCTTCTCAGCCTCTGAAACGAGATACACGATTTGTTCCACCTTTTCTGTTGGCTTTCCAGCGGATCCGATGTAGACCACTGCTGGGCGTCGGAGGTATGTTCTGGCTAGTCGTTCCACAGCGGGGGGCATTGTCGCCGTGAACATCACAGTTTGTCTGTATTTATTCTTGGAGAAGAAATCCCTCATGAGGATATTTTCATCTTCTGCTTCATCCGTATCTGGCTTTTGGTTTGTGACTGGCATGAAGTCCAGGATTTTTTGGACATCCCCTTCAAAACCCATGTCAATCATACGATCGGCTTCGTCCAGAACTATGTAGGTACATTGATTCAGGACTAGGTAGCGATTTTCTAACACATCGATAAGACGACCTGGAGTGGCAATCACAACCTGAAAATGAAAGGAAGCAAAATTAAAACATAATTCAAACTAAATAATTTTTTAAATTATCTATAATTTAGTGTTTGTACATACTTCACAGCCCATTCTCAGTCTAAATCCTTGCTCCTCCCTGGACAAACCTCCAATCACAGCCACAGTCCGGATTCCTAAAGGTGTTCCGAACTTATTTGTTTCCTCCTCAATCTGCTGCGCCAACTCACGTGTAGGAGCCATGATTATGGCATACGGCCCTTGATCTTGATCCACACTGGCTGCAAACTCCACCTTGGGCAGTGATCCAATCCATACCAGAAGGGGGATGAGGAAGGCAAGAGTTTTACCCGAACCTGTTTCAGCCACGCCGATAATGTCCCTGTTGAGAAGACCGATAGGAATAGCTTGCCTCTGGATGGGGGTTGGCTCGGCGTATCCAACCTTATCAATAATTGCGATGATGTTATCCTGAATTTTGGACTCTTTCCAGTTTCGAATTGGATTGGGGATCCGGCCACCCTTTATCGTTATGTTGTAGTCTTCCCGGAAGATACGCCAATCTCGCTCATTCATTTGCTCAAATGCCTTTTCGCTCCAGTGACGATCATCCCATTTCTGTTTGTCCTCCTTTTTCTTTTCCTTCTTCAGACGGACCTTTTCCTGCTCCTTCTCAGCTTCCGTTCTCCGCTTTTCAAGTAGTGTTCCATAAAAGTGGGACTGGTCTTTTTTCTGGGCTTTTATATCAATTCCGGCAACATGACCTCGACCATAGAACTGGATCTGGTGGCGTTCCTTGTATATTGGATTGTAATCCACGGAAGTGTCTTCAGTAGCGTCCCAATCAAATACAAACTTTCTTTCGTTGAGCCGACGCATTCTTCGCTTTCTCTTCGTCATGCCCAAGTAGCGATCCTTGATTGCGTTGAGTTCCTTCTCCCAGTCCTTATCTGTAGGCTCTGTCGACGATTTAGGATCTTTCGAATCTGCATCCTTTTCTTTCTGGCGGTCACGCTCCCGCTCCCTTTCACGACGACGTTGATCCCGGTCTCTGTCCGAGCGACGGGTGCTGGTGTCATCAGCTTCCCGTTGGAAGGTTTGACGCTTGTTACGTTCTTCCTCCATTTTCTTTCTCATCATTCCCACTTCATCCTGGCGTCGCTTGACGGCTTCGGCTGCACGCTCTTCCTTTGTTAAAAATTTAGGCTGGAAGGATAGAAAAATATTTGTAATTGTCATTTAGTCTGGATTTAAATTACGACTAAGGCTGAATTAAATTATCATAAATTTAAGTTATTACTTTGCTTCTGGCGTCCTCCTCCGCCTTCTTCTTCGCTAGCAACTCCTCCAAAGACAATGGCTCCTTCTTCATCCTCGCATCATCGTCATCCTCCTCCCCCTCTTCTTTAACATCCACCGCAGCCTTTTCGAACACAGGTTTCTTATCCCTGTCTTTATCCCTCGGATCCCTCCCCTTCACCTTTTCATCCCGCTCCCTAGACCTTGACCTCTTACTTCCATGACCCTGCTTGGAACTTGAACTAGAGTTGGAATCCTTCTCCCTCCTACTCGGCGACTTTGAACGTGACCTCCTCCTTCTCGGAGGTGCTGGTGGACTCATCCTTCTACTAGGAGAGCGAGATCTGGAACGCTTTCTATCCTTCCTCCTCTTCTCTCGCTGTAGCTCCTCTTCATTATCACCACCCCCATTTTTCTCCTTGTCCCCCTTATTCCTCGAGGAGGAGGAACCGGAGGATGATCCCTCCTTCTCAGGTTTGATTTTTACATTTTTCACGTCACGGCTGCTAAAACTCTTGGTTATGGTTAGGTCCGGCTCCTCCTTGGCTGGGGAGTCCAGCGTCATTATAACTCACTAAAATTAATATACTTACACTTTGATCAACAGTTTACTAATTTAAATTAACTTTTAATTTCTATTATCTGAAAGGTGACTTCTCTGTTCATTCTTTTTTGCTATCTACGTCTTCGGCTACTTGTCGTAAACACAAACAGTACAGCTATGTCGCAATTGGCGCCGGTGTCCACAATGCCCCAAGCCCCCGAAATGAATGCATTTGAATACCCATCAATGGAGCTAATCACATGATAAGCGAAGTGCTTTCACCAGCTTTCACTTTAGACTTGTTCTTGTTGTTGGTTGCTGCGCTGCTGCACAGAAGTTGGAGGTT
>JAQGAG010000342.1:0-17339 GCA_034696835.1 Lepidocyrtus lignorum
TAAAACGAAGTATGTATTGTTTGATTTTGAATGACCGTATATGATAATAAAATGGTCTAAAGAGCCTACCTACCTACTGTACTCATTTCATTTTTGACTTGTGACTTTGACCTAGTGTTTAATGGAGGTGGGGAATTATTAGAATAGTGGGGGATTACGCAAAACCCCTATTTCAAGATGTAAAAATAGTTGAAATGATCAAAAACTGTTAAATAGGGCTAATTTTTAAAATGGAAAGATGATTTACTCGAGGAAAAAATATACAAACTGGCTTTTTTCGGTTAATGTTTCCCTATTCATGATCATTTGTATTGAGATGCTCTATAAAAACCTGTTATAGATCAATAAATTTGATTTTTGACAATTCGGATGGGGAATTATTAGAAGAGTGGGGAATTACGGAAATTTTAGGGCTGAGGATGGGGAATTATTGGAGGTTGGGGATTTAAAAGAATAAAAAAGGAAAGTAATAAAAATAATCGATGCAATTAATTAATATCGGGATGACAATAAGTGCTCTACAGATTACCAGATAAGTACATAAACATGATATACTGAAAAGCACATACACAAACTTTTCCACTATATCCACATTGGGTACCTACCAAAAAACAGGTGATATACTAAAAACCAGACTAATGTAAATTTGTGAATGGTACGATAAGCTGCATACTGCTATGTAAAAATGAAGTGACAAGGTCTGTCATGGTATGTCTGGGCTTCCAGTAGACATTTATCATATCGAACTTTTTCATTCAAGCTGTTTCATTTAGCATTGCAAGTACTAAAATTTGGGAAGCTCATTCATAATAAGGGTAAACTATCAATTAATTTCTTTACAAAGGTATGAATAATTTAAAAAATAATTAATTTTATAGTTTTTGAAGTGGGAAATTATTTTTGGAAGTTACTATTTGATATATTTAAATATTTTTATTTAACTTACGAGGGAAGTAGCCATGCTTATACGTGCACCCAGACAATTGATATATGTTTTCTAGCTCAATTTTTAGCGCTGATTCTGAATCTGAAGTCATTTTTCTGATCAGTTTAACTTTTAAAGACAAGGGAACATTTTTACATGTTCGGTTACCAATATAACATAGTGATTTATAAATCGATTAGGAACCCATTTTTAACGTAGAATTCGAATTTGATATTCATTTGTCATATAAACAAATAGGTTTTAAGATAATTGATAATAAACAAAACGTTTTCATTTTTTGACAAAACTGATTTTATATTTGCAATCTACGTATAAAAATTACTCATTTTCTGTATTTTGTTTTTTTTTAAACACCTAGCTTTAAATTGCATGTTACCATATGGTGATGTTCCCTTGTCTTAAAAAGTTGAACCGATCAGAGAAATGACTTCAGATTGGGAATCAGCGCTAAAAATTGAGCTAGAAAACATATTTCATTTGTCTGTGTGCGCATATAAGCATGGGTCCTTCCCTGGTTAGATGGAAGTTATTAGTTGACAACAGTCACAAGTCCTGAGGGAAGAAAACATTTACAAGTGACTCTGAAAACCTTAACAATCCTCTAAAACGAGTCAAACGGCAATTATCCTGATTGTATGATACTTGTATGAAATTGTATATTACTGTCGACCACGCCAAAGCCTTTGTGAATACCGAAAAGGCTTGGAACACGGCGCATTGCCGCGAATTACTAGATGGAACAAAATATATCTATAACTGTAAGTATGGACAGGATTGTGCAGCTAACATCTACCTTTTTAAGAAGTCAGACGAGGAAAAGTGTAATCTATTTGCCAATCTACTGTTATCTATTCTTCACAAAAATAGAGCAATACAAGCCGACAGAACATATAAACTAATGTGGCAAGGTTTTCCTGTCCTTTTGTTGGGAACCTCAGATAAGCAGAAAAAGTTCCATCCATTTTGAATTGCGGTGACGTCTGGTAAAACTCATGTTGATACTCATGTCAGAATATTAGTTAAAATATATATATATAATTATGTTATTTGGAATAAATTTATGCAAATAAAATTTGTGTTAAAAAGAGGAAAAAAGTTTGTATCACTGTTATTTTTTTGTGGATTTAGTGGGCTTTTCTGTTGTAGGTCATATCTGGTGACGGCAGTAGGTACTTTTCCTTTAATCGTAGGTACCGTTATAAATATCCCATTAATATCGTGAAGCCGACATTTCATTATTCTGATATAAAATTTGTTGAGGGTTCTCAAAATATAGCTATGTATTTGTATTTAGATTAGATTTATTAATTATACAATTTAGATATTTTTTAGAAACTTTGACATTTTAATAACTTGAATGACCACCACATTTTCACTGTCAATTTAGAACATTAAATGATACTCGAGCTAGCAATATTTATTTTAAATTTTTAGTTCTCGCAATTAGTGTTAGGTGCTAGTTATTATTTAAATTTATAAAATATTGCTACTCATATATATATATATATATATATCTTAATTAACTAATTAATTACTACACTGTTAAATAATCAACGGTTTTAATAATTATTATATGTTATGGAAAATATCGTGGAAACAGTTTTATCTCATGGAAAATGCAGCATTCCAACCACAAAAGCATCTCAAAATTAATAAATTTTCTTTAAAACGTTTTAAATAGTTTAGTTGGATTGAATCAGAGAAGACGAAACGTGTAACTTTCATATAAAAGACAATTATGAATATTTTTTATTGTGATTTTTATCCACGTTTTATTGCTAACTATAAAAATCGTGATTTTTGATTACAGGATGTAAACGTAAAACGATTTTTGGCAGTATTTTGAGACTCCAGTGGTGATGCACCACAGCACTGCTGAAGACAAGGAGATTTTATCGAATTAAAACTCAACTTTTGATTTGATGCAGAATTTAGGAGCGACGCCACTTTGACAAATATATATATTGCTAAGTTGGAGGGAGGGATCTGCTTATAATCTGCTTGGATTTTTAAAATGAATTCATTGCATTTTTTTGCTTTTGTTAAAATAATAAACTGATACTGATGTGATTACTGTTAAATATAAATGTTGTAAAGCTGTGTAGTACGAAGGTTTGAATAATTAATTTTCAATTTGAGAAACGCTGCACTGCGACGTCATGTTCAACTTTTTTACAATTTCATTACATTGGAATTGATTCGAATAATATTTTACGACTACATACTAAGCAATTCAAAAAAATATTGAATTTAAAGTATATAATATTTAGCTGGCAGTTAAACTAAAATTAGAACGGTCCGCTCACTTACTCATATTCTCATATTATTACGTACCTGTAAGGTATGTATTGGCTTTGGCTCGGATCCGTCTGTCTGTCCGCGCTTCAGCGTCTAAACTCGCTAACCGATTTTATCCAAATTTGGCACGGAGGTACAAATGGTAAATTGTAAGAAGTGTATTGATTTTGGGGTCAATCGGACCACGGGAAGGGGGTCAAAGGTCAAGGTCATATTTTTTCAAATGACATTATATAGTAAATGGGGTATCAAAAGAACGGATTTTTAATGCTGATTTCAGTGGTATATGTTTCATCAGTGTCAGTTACATGGTCACTGAAAAATCACTGATTAAAGATTCCAAAATTTGAATTTTCAACAATAATTTGAATACTATGTATTATTATACATCACATAACTTACAGGTACGTCATTGTAATTACAATCATTTTATTGTTTAGGACATAACACACACGTTAAATTACGACTTAACAAGAATATGCACTTTCCTAATCTCTCTTTCGACATCGTCTTATCTTTCGTCTATTGAGAGCTGCTTGTTGAGCGTCTATTGAGAGCTGCTCAATGTTCAGGCGTTGGAGACACAAGGAGGAGAGAGACCTTTCACCACAAATCCTTATAAAAACGGTACGTTAAATAAATTATCGCTTGCTTTCCCTGCATCGACTGTTTCCTACTGGAACCATACCACACAAGACCGAGGATTCTTGTTCGAGCCTTCAACACTTAGCACCCATTCTAACCCCCCCCCCCTTCTGGGAGAGAAGCGGGATCCCTTGGATACATTGGGGTGAATCGACACATCAACTATGAAGCTCGAATTACTGCCCTCTTATGTTGGTCCTCTGACAACAGTCGGTATAAAACACCATGCCCGAGCCTTTACCGTATGGGGCGCTGTGGAAAACCATACCGAGGCTAAAATGAAATTCGCCCTACAACACTCACTCCCAGGAGATGCATGCGCCAACTGGTTCCAACAGGAAGCTATCCAAAGCATGATGGTTAATGATGCGGTGAGCTTTGAGGACCTGGTACTCCACCTACTGCAGGACGCACCGGTCCTTGTGGTGCGCTCCAAAACTATTATGGACAAATTCATCACCATGACACAACATCCGGACGAGCTGACCTCCTCCTTCCTGTTACGGGCAGCAATGGTCATCCAGGACCTCCCGACACAGCTTCCGGAAGACCTCGTCGTAGAATACGCATTTGAAGGTATCACCCCGCACGTGCGAGAGTTCCTCAACTTGAAAGAGGATTCTCAAACCCTATCAGAATTGAGGTGAATAGTGAAGGAATCCGAGCGTGGTCATTCAAGTCTTCCCCGTTTCGAGAACTCGGGACCTAGCAAGGGTAGCCAGGCAGACTCTACCGCCAAGCTGACAGAAATAGTGAAGGAAATAAAGGGCATGAAGGCCGACCTGTCTATTTATCTCGACAGGAAGATTGAACTGGCCCGCACCATTGAAGCTGCCAGAGCCGTGGAGGAGTCTTGTCCAGAAGAACCTGTAGAAGACAGAGGAGACATTTTTCTTCAACGGGAACAATGAAACAGACAATGAGCTTCCACGTGACTACAATGATCTTTCACGACCGTCAACCCCGATGTCAGAGGAATCCGAGAGGAGCCTCCAAGTAGAACCCTTCGAGGATCTTTACGCTCCCCTATCTGAGTCCCGGGAGGTATTCGACCTGAAGAAAAAACGAAATAACAACCAACTCCGAAAAACTCGAAAAGAAGAACGCCTTGTATAGATCAAGCAAAAGGTCACATTAAGGCCCCACTCGTCTTTGGAAGTTGAAGTACGACTTCCTGGAAGGCCCAACGTGCAGCATTTCAACCCGCTTACCAAGTTTGCCACAAAATTATCCATGTGCCAGACTTATGACAGCACTGGAATCTTGAAGATCATCAACGATAGCCCATCAGTGGTTACATATTCGGAAGGAACGCGAGTCGGTGTTATCGCACCGCAACCGGAAGCAGAGGATGGCCAACAACTCATCAACGTGGAACATCCAGATACAGTTCCCTCAATGATAAACATACAAAACAAGGAAGAACCGGAAGGCTGTTCACATCTGTGCGAGCCCCTAATTCCGCAGGTGGTTACTCACATACGCCTAACCTCGAACTAGCATGACCCAGTACCACCCATTCATTCTGTCCTATCATGGGAAGATGTTGCTCGCGCAACCATCTTGCCACCCGAGAACGCGACCCCTTCAGTCATGGAACCTCAAAATTCCAAAGAAACTGTCGACATGGAAACCGTACACTTGGCATGGCAAATGAAAGCCTCAGCAGAAGCCCTTCCAGACTTGGCACCAATGACCAAACGTCACCAGCCCTGAAATTGAGTCCACTGTCACCACAGGCGGGGGAATGGAACAACATGAGCTGAAGACTTTGGAGCTCCCAGCCCCACTCTTAAAGGAACTGGCACCAGAACAACGCCCCATCATCTTCCTGATTTTGCTGGTGAGAATTCACCTCCAGCAGACATCCAAGAACAATCAACGAAAGCAAGAGGAGCCCCCAATAAAAAAACCCAGATCCTTCAACCAATGACCGATACCAGACTGTCCTACCTCCGCTTCTGCAGAGTTCCAGACAGCCACAAGAACTTTATACGGCTCCGACCCCAATACATACTTCGGGACACCACGAGACCCTGTCGACCATCGATGAGGCCTTCAACTGGCTACAGTAAAGTTTTACCTTTCGCATAGAATTACTGAGAATCGCATGCAAGGAAACAGCCCCACTCCTTCTCCGGACCAAATTGAAAGCTACCCGACTGGCGTCACGCCTGCTTCAGACCTTCGGCTTCTGATTCCCGCCGCAGACCGGACCACCTCAGCACGGAAACGACCCAGCTCAGCCTCTGGACCCTCTATGTATCATTTCCGCTTATCACTACTGCCTTTCATGCTATTCCTATGGGAAGTACCTACGCAAGTACCTGATGCAGGTACCTGAACCACAGCAAAACCTGTCACGTCGATGCAGCTATATTCCAAGACCCGAACGCTGAAAAAATATCCCCAAAATTCTTACTCTAGCAACCGTGAGGACCAGCGAAGCCACCAACAGGACCTGGACCACCAAAATCAAGAAGTACCAGGAGACGCGCTGGAACCAAACCGACACCAGTTCACTCTACCTACCATCAGGATCGGAGACTTCCTCGGAGCAGAAGTGCCAAATTCGACCCGACGGCGGAGCAATAAGCCTTTAAGCAGTACCTACTTACCTTCAGAACCATTTTCAGGAAATTCTACTTTCTTTCACTTTCAACTACTGGACCGGGCATAAACCCTTCCAATTCACGAAACGTGCTCCCTCAGCTAACCAACCAAGCCATGATAAGCCACCAAGCCTACTTACTCCCCCGTGGAGCCCCACAGAAGTTCCAAGTCCAGCAGCAATGAAGCTCCCTCAACATCCATCTGCTTTTGCAATTCCTCACAGTCACCTACTCATAAACTACCTATGCACCGCAACCTACTCATATAGAGTGGGCAAGAAAATCCTATTATGAACATTTAATATACGCCCCTTCGGAAGCTCAACCCGAGTTCATGTACCGCTGACACACATTTGATGACGATCGAGAACTTCCATTCATCTTATTGACCTGCCTCATATGGACATTAGCAACAAACCTTTCTCTTCCCCATCCGAATATGATTCAACACAATTATCTTCCCATCGTCAGCAAGCCCTAACCACGGAATATGAATCAGCACATTCTTAATTCAGCACCCCAACATTCTCTTATACAGCGGAGGTTCATCAACCAAAAGGAAAAGACTCACAAAAAATTGTTTAACTAGGCATAGCCTCATCAAAAACGAAAACAACAACTGCAACAGCTCCATTAGAACATCGTCATCTGCAATGGGACCGGACATCGATCAGCAAATTTTTCTTCAACTTCACACTACACGGCCCTACTCTGCAATGCATAATTATGTACGAAAGGAATAATATTCAACACTCCACAGGTGCCTACTCCTTTCATACAGAAAAATTCTTCACCATCAGCATGCCAGCTTACATGATCCTTAACTACCTATATATTCATTTCACTGACTTGGAGACAACGGACAAGGAACAGCCACTCAACTCGTACTTAATTATCCTTCCTTCATGAGAATGAACCACTTCAAGCCAGTTAGCCTCTGCACTCATTCCACCACTATACATCTCACACAGCGTTAACCACCTACCTTCAACATGCAAAAAATTCTTCACCTTCAGCACATTCACGATGCAGCTTGGCCTAGTTAGGCAGGAAACGTACAATATACCTATGCGAATAATACCCAACTATAATGCATTATATATGCCAGCACTTACATTCCCCTTCTCATCAAGCCACATAAAAAATACTTATTTCCATGACGTGCCAACATCAGGGAATTAATGAAAACAAGCCCAAGTCGGCACATGAAGCGTCATCACATTCCATAAGCAATAGACACGGGATCTCTTAACTCAAGTTATGCCCAGCCTTATACCAACTACTTACAACGGCACTACAATACAAAGAGAAAATATGTCACCCCTTCCATACTATGAGATACGATTTTTACCGATAATTAGGTGTCTAACGCGTAGGTGCCAATACGGTTTAAATCTCACTTCATGCAATTGACCTCTGTGGATTTATGATATGGATTTTTTGATACTATTACACGAAAATTATTACGGCCCTGGCAGGTACCGCCACCCGTTTAATTCCTGTTTTAGCACAAAAAATTTATCGGATCAGACACTTCCACCACCACCATAGATAATCCTGCTAACGTAACTTGATACACCGCGCAGAGCCGCCCGGCCATCAGGGCCCCGTTCGAGCTGCCATCACAATATTGTACGAAACGCCGTTCATATCCATCTGCTTTGCACTTGACTCAATCTTAGGGCATAACCCAGCTATCTGGGCCCTCATCTGGACGAAGATTCAAAACTCACCCAAGTATGCTGACTTTCCAACTTTATGCTGCCAGCCGCCTTGCTGACTGGATTGAATCCCAAGGCCCGGCCCTGACATGGGGCCCGCCTTGACGTTGCCATTAGAACTTTTAATGAGAAAATCGCACTGAGTTCTCAAAGACACGCTGCATTCTAGCCCATGTTATCACTGTGTAATTCACCCCGCACCGTCTGCCATACCAGGCCCAAACAAGATCCTGGCTTGCAGCGATGCAACGGCCCCACCCAGGCCCGTCAGTTACTCCCACTCACATTGTAAACGACAGCTCGTCGGAAGAGGAGAGAAACTCCTTTTCCCACCAACACCAACCGATATGCATTCACGGTCCACATCTGTACCCCCTTGTCAATGGATTTTGCAACGGCCCACTTCGGCCCTCTACATCTTGTTACGCCCCTCTAAGCCCAGACTCCTCCAGACATATGAAATAAACACAATTGGCAGCTCTCTCACACATGATGATACGTAATACCTACTCACATGTGCACCAAAAATTGGGAAATCGACGTGCTGACACCAAACCAACCTTACTTTCGGAAAGTCAATATTGACTTTGGACATGTTGCTGAGCGACATTGCTCACTTTCCGCCCCCAAATCGAACCCCAGCGGTCCCCACGGAATTTTAGTGGAATTCCCCAAGGAACCTTTCCTTTGCGGCATTTTCCTTCATCCTGACTTATACACAGCCGCATACGGCCCTCCAGGCCCTCTGGATGCCCCTACATAATACCTCACCATTGGTTGCTCACCTTCTCCTCAGCTTAATGTGACAGGATGTACCTACTCTACTTCCCCATTTAAGATGAGTTATTTACGCAGTAACTAAATTATTCTCTGTTCCCTATACAATGCTTTCCTTTTTTTTCTGCTCACCGTAATTTTAGCATGACTTTTCATTCTTTAAATTTCTGTCGATGGATACTATTAGTAACAACTCGTAGTATGTGCCTACTTATCTTTCTATAGTAGTCGTAATAGTGTTTTCAGCGCACCAAACACAAAATATGACTACATGCAATGCTAATTAATATTTTTGAACTTTGAGTTTATTTTGCAGATTTACCTTTCCCCTTACTGCTATACTGCCTTAAACTTTCGGATGATGAGGATGAACCCTGCTTCCTGATAAACGCCCACCTCCTTATACACTTCTGACTTTTACTTGCAACCACGCTTCATTATAATTTCGCTTCATCGGAAGAGGAGAGAGGTCATCAGTAGCAGCAGGCTCCATCATCATCATCATTATAGTAGTAGTTAGAATTCCAGTTATTTCATAGGATAAGAAAATTATGTTACGCTACGAATAATAAATTTGAAGGGATGAAACACTCCTTGTTGACAATTTAATATTTATTCTTTTCTGTAATGTTTTAGCAATAAGAAGTGATGGAGAGCAAATATCATTTATTATAATTCTATTACATTTAAGTTACTAACCCCGATTCGGACCTAGTTTAAGTAAAACAAAATAAAATTGGAAAATAAATAAAATTTGGATGAATGAATACAACACATACATTTTGACTAACACTGGTAGGAATAATTATATTATGATCATGAAAGAATAACTAAGTAGTGTGAAAATAAAAGAATGTTAGGATTATGAGACTCTTGTATGAATACCTACCTTTATCTTGAATGGACCGTACCTAAATTATGAATGAGTGCGCTGTCGCACATTGGAATTGTATCAGCGTGGATGATAAAAATAATACATGTTCGCAATCTACTCTAGCTTAAGTAAATGAATTGAACAAAATCATGAATGAAAATGTTGTTCCTCTTTGTTCCCTACTTTATGTTTATGATTACCGAATATGTGAAAGCTTGTATGCCTTTTAGTAATATGAATCGAATGTCTGTTAACATGTAATGAATTGAATGCATTGTGTAACGAATGTACAATGAGCGTTGAACGCAGGTTATCACTCTTTCCTTTTTGGTCGGACTTACGACACACCTGTTAATTTTACCTGTCAGGTAGACAGAGTTCTCACTGCGTAAAAACTCTATTTCGGAAGAGGAGAGAGTGGAGACTGGCTTAGCCATCTCCTTCCTCGATGATTGCAATCTGCGGTGTCAGCAATTAATGTTATGAATGATTACTGAAACGGATGAAAATGTAGTTAGTTGAGATCCGGAGACCGACGATTAAAGAACAAGAATTGGCAAATCCCCATATATTATCCCCATTATTTTGCATATATCTCAACTCATCCGAACCGTAACATCGGGGAAACCCGATACTACAACAGTATATTACCATGAATGTTGTTGCATTAATATATGCGTCAGATCGAACAATGATCAATAGAACGAGCTATCAGACCGTATACAATGTATTGAAAATTTTTCCAAATCCAGGTGACCATTCGGCTCATTTAGCGGTTTATCTGTGGAGCAATGCCTGGAAATGTTTTACATAATATTCCAAGTTGGATTCGGTTACATGAAAGGTTGCAAAAATTGGAGACAGATAAGTCACTATGAAGGCATGGCAAGGTGTGGTAAAAATATTTTGTCATTTATTGATCCATGATTGTGTATATTTTTTTAATCAAAGTTAAAATTCTACGGGCAATTGCTAAATAATTACATATTTATTGCTGCTTGTAAATGCCAGCTCAATATTCCTGTAAAACATTGTCATCTCGTTCAATTTGGCGATGTCGCTTGCTGACAATGCTTGCAGAGAGGAGCCCACCCGTCATGGCATCTTCAAACTGCCATTGTTGTTTCCCATCCTGTTGATCAGGTTGAACGAGACGGACTTGGAATTCGCTCTGATCCTCACTCTCGTTCATTTCCAAGGCGAGGTTGGAGGCGGTTGAGATTATTTGGTAGGCGTTATTTTTTCCATCCACAGGGGCAAAATTCCATTGGGCGGCGGAGCTGTAAGTTGGATTGTATGGCTGGGTATAAAAATAAAAGAAATTTAAATTTAAGTCTCATTCCGAATTTTTTTTTATAAAGATCCTGTTTCAGGTATCTTATCTACCTTGGCAACTGGCTCGTTGTTTCCGTTATCAGTGAGGACCTTCACTTGGCCTCCTCGCTCTTTCCCTTCAAATGCGACACTGTAGAGTTCATCATCTCCTCGGCGCATCACAGTAAAAACTGGATTCCTAGCATTCTTGTTGAGGGCGATGACCCTGGACTGATCTTGCAGTGGCTTATCTTGTTCACATCTGCTGCAAATACCTAGGGAATTCCCATAGTTGATGTTTTTGATGTGGACCCTTCCTCCACGGCCAAAAATGACAGCCCCACAAGTTGCCTCTTGTTGGCTTTGGACGCACTTTTTCTGGGCGTTGTTCCAGTATCTGGAGCCTGAGCAAGGGTGCTCTTGCCATTCGCAGGAGTGGGGCTCGCATTCCAAGTACGTCTTGCAGCTGTTGGGGGAGGAGCTCTTACGACCAACGTTAGCCTGGTCGCATTTGGCTTCACGAATGAGAAAACATCAAGAAACGAGTAAGAAAAGACTTTTATATATTACTTAGGTTGGGGTGTGCTGAGACGGGTGCTTATTCGTAATTAGGGAATACACTTACAGTTTGGTGTCGGGATTTGTTGGCGACTCTGGGAGGACGCCCGACATTTGCTACGTGGACTTGGTCCCAGAAGAGCTATTCAAGAATTAATATAGATTATGAATACGTTGAAAAAGGTAGGAAAAAATTAAGAATCATGTTCAATTTCCCTTTAGGCTTACCTCCAACGTTGCTTTTTTCCTCGGAGGAATGCAAGAAAAAACTTGAGTTGGATTTTGGATATTGACCGATATCTCTACCAGTTAAGGAGTCCACTTTACGGAAGGTCCATAATTGATCCTCGTTGTATTCGTCGGCAGCTTGCATTTCCAAGCCAAGAACTTTTAGGTCCCCATAAAAGACCTCGATTTCTTGATTGGTCATGGCCAAAGCCAATCCAGTTTTCCGGCTAACGATTTGGTATTTTTGTGAATCCCTGGTGGGGACAGTATTCCATTGAAAATTTCTGTCTGAACGATCTACAGCACTGTTGGCATCTACGGACCATACTTCGTGTCCTCCCTCTGTCTTTATTTCAACTATGACCTTGTATTCTTCATTCTCGAGACGGTCAAAGGCGAAGCTGTAGGCTCCACGAATTACCTTCGCAACTATCCTCTGGTACCACTTCGCCTCGGCGTATTGATTACACCCCACAACACGTGATCTGGCTGGGAAGGTCTGCGCCCCGAAGCAACCCAAACAGTCATCTAGAATCTTGTTGTGTTTCGGGTTCTCAATATAAATCTTCACCTCCTCACCAAAAATCCCCCCACCGCAGTCGGCGTTCTTGCGGGAAACGCATTTTCGGTCAAAGAAATTGTAGTAGCTTCCTTCTGGACATTGCTCAAATCTCCAAATGCACTTCGAAGTACATTGAAGAAGGCCAGCGCAGTTACCCGGGGCGGCTCGATTTTGCCCTGTATCTGGAGCATAGCATCTGGAGCTCTCCCTTGGAAAGTCCTTGCTTTCTCCATCGGGGCAAGGGATATCATCGCTGAACACGACATCCTTACCAGTTCTAATATCCCTAAAATCCCAATGTTGAAGTGGGTCTGAGATGTCGCGCTCAACTAGGCCAGGGAGATTTGTGTTGTTTCTCGCCGTCAAAGCTAGATTGCTGGAGATGGACACGATTTGGTACATGCCACGATGAAAAGCATCATCAATATGGATGAATCTCCATAGAGCTTTGGAGGGTTGCTGTTTATTGTAGATCTGCCCAAGTTGGAAGTTGAAGAAGCAAAGCATAATTTAAAATTTTTAATTCTTAAAATTCCGTACATGAGTAGTGTGATTAAATGATATTTAAATTAAAGTATTTACCTTGGAGATTGGACTATCGCCGTCAGCCGTGACGACCTTAATCTTATGCCCAGGCAGCTCCCTGTCAAATGCCATACTATAGTATAAATCCTTTCCGCGATGCTTGATGATGAGGACTTGTTTCCATGTAGGCTCAGGTAACTTTTCACTAGTGAGGATTGGCTCGTCCGTGACAGTATAAGTGTGGAGTGAGCCATCTTCGAGGACCATATTCGACTCAACGTTTCGGACGTAGACCTTAGTCTCAACCGCCGAGCCGAGCTTTTTTAATTTTTCCAGTTTGTTCAATACTTCGTTGGACTCGCTGGAGCTGGAAGAGGATGGAGAGGTTAGCAAGTTGGACTCTGTAGTGGTCCAAATCCCAGCTATAAAACAGTAAAAAAGTTTTAACAATCAAAATTTGAAAACTTTAAAAAATATGCCTTAGACGTTACATGCAAAAAGGATATTTCTCATATTTGTATCAACTTACCCCAAAGGCAGAATGAAATCGCCAATATTACCTTCATGATGGGAGAGTGAAAATGAGTAGCTTTAGTACAACTAACAAAAATGTACTGATTTCCTAATTTTCAGATTAGATTGGGATCGATGGAGACAAGTCGAGATGAGATGTTCCCAGTTTGTAGGATTCAGGAAACTGGTTAGATGGATTGGAGGGATACCAGGCTTTTTATACTTATTGGGACACCTTTTCACCTCACATCATTTCAATGTTAAAATCATCGGGTCTTCAATTAATACAGAATGTAGATGGGCATATTTAAATTATGAAGGAGAACGCCAAGCGCCAGTTGACTTAGCAGTTTGTCAGCTTTTAGTGCTGAATAATTAGAAATGATGATGATGATGAACCTCTTATTACTATATGATCCTGAATGGAGAAAGTTGACGTCTAATCTGTGGTCATGATTGCAAAAAACTGCAATCGTAAGTGCCCTTCTGACCTGTCAAGAAGAAAAGAGCTTAAAAATGCACCGCCCGCAGCTATTAAATATTTTGCTCACTCATCGTGCTCATTTACAAGTGATGTGATGTTTATT
This sequence comes from Lepidocyrtus lignorum, assembly GCA_034696835.1. Lineage (NCBI taxonomy): Eukaryota > Metazoa > Arthropoda > Collembola > Entomobryomorpha > Entomobryidae > Lepidocyrtus > Lepidocyrtus lignorum. The sequence continues at coordinate 14,161 of JAQGAG010000342.1, forward strand.
GGGCAACAGCAATGGAAGAACTGAATTGAATTTTTTTTCCGCAGTATGAAAATTTTGCAAGCTGTTCAACTTAGGTTAGATCATCCGAGCTCAAAATGCAAAATGTGCAATAAGCGCAGGTAAACCAGGAAGGAGAACGCTTTTTGTCATTGATATCGGGTATTGAAGATTAATCTATGCTAAAACATGACTCTGACAGGTATCTCACATCATGCTAAATGGGAACCTGATTACGAGTAGTTATCTTCAGGAAACTGCAATTGGAAGTTTTACATATTTTGACCTGCGAAGAAAAAATGCTTCGCTTGCAGTGATTACGTACGTTGCTCATCCTCGTTCCAGTTGGATTTCACTGCTTTAGATATGGAGCTCTCACTCACAGCATAACGAAAAAGCTTACTTCTTCATAACTATCTGACGCTGAGCTAAAACCAATCCCTGAATCGGCTTGCAAGAATAGTGGGGAACCTGAAAAAATACATGATTGCTCCAAACCCATTTGAATTTGGGGCATACAGAAAGGAGCATTTTTACGACGTACGACGAAATTTTTAGCTTTATGGCGACATGATTGAAAAGTCGGTGTAAAGATATACGGTAAATTACAGGAGAAAGGAAGAACTTTTCTAACTGTTGAATTTATATGTCCAATCCTTTTATTTTGAAATTGCTGAGCAAGGAAATGGAATAAATTTTGAGGACCAAACCGTCATAATTTTGTTCTAGATGGGGAATTTTAATTTTTGGGAAGATAGGGCTAGGCTGGGAATTTTTGGCAGGAAGCGAGTCCCTCGTCGCAGCTCAGCCGTTTCAAATTAACTCACCTCCGGCCTGGAAGCATTCCTCTACAGACACACAAAAGGTTGCTGGTTTAGTGTCGCATGCACGATCTTGAGACCAGGCGGAATTGTCTGTGAAATAATGTTGGAAATATTTGAAATAATATGAAATTATAAATACTTTTGATTAAAATTTTCACAATTAGCCAATTACAGTCAATCAAAATCGCAAGCATCAGAACCGGAAAGATAAAACGGTTGTAATTCCTTTTTAGGCAATTTTGCTTTCCAGTTGTGTTAGCTCTTATATGTTGCTAGCTGTCTTCAGAAAACTGCAGTCCTCAGTCCTATAATGCCATTTTGACATGTCGAGAAAAACATGAAAAGTGCTATTAAATATTTTGTTAACTTGACGTAATTTTACATTGATTAGGGCAGTAATTATAATCATGCAATTTGGCGAAAGAAAGATATAAATGGATAGATTAGAATTAGCATTACGACTGCCTAATTGCAGAAGGATTTTAACGAATGTTTAAGCAAATCGCAGAAGGAACTTAATCAATTTTGGGGCAAAATGAGACTCTAGCTCCAATGCATTTAAAACAAAATTCTGTACATTTTGATACCAGCATTGTCTATGTCCTTTGTATGGTTAATGAGCTATGGGAATTCAAGCCCGGCCAATTCAATATGACACTGTATAATATTTTAACAAGTTTTAATAACAAATCCATTAGTATTTGGTGATTTAACACTTTATCTTTTATATTTACGCAGCAAATTTACTTAACTATCGTAATAAAAAATAAACAATGCAAGTATTTTACAGGAAGTAGAAATGATTTCACTGAACATGAAATGTTTCAAAAATTGACTTTCATCAGTTTTTAGCCGTTACTGTAAAGCTGCAAATATCAATTAAGCTCCTTCTGCGTTTTGCTTAAAGATTCGTTAAGTTCCTTCTGCGTTTTCCTTAAGCATGCATTAAGTGCCTTCTGCAATTTGCTTAAACATTCATTAAGTTCCTTCTGCAATTAGGCAGTCGATTAGTCGGTTATTTTTTTTTCATTTTGTGTGATTTATGAGAAAAAAGTTCAATCATGTCAAGCTTTCTGTCATGGGCATGTGAGGGGGAAAAAATGCATCGTTTGCCGTTTTGCAGCTATTAAGTAATTTGCTCAGCGTCGGTTAAGTTAGTTTTCATTCCTCAGCTGAGTGAGTGAATGTGCTTATTCGAGAAAAAATTTCATTCAATTAATGATATTGATAAGCTCGGTTACCATACACGCTTAAAACTTCCATACTAAAAATATTGTCCAGTGAGTGCTGGTCGGAACTGGGATGAACCTAGAGTTCAGAAATGATCCAGTTAAAATTAAAATGAATTGCATTTTTATGCTTGCTTGTAATTCATATCTTCATATTTCATCCGTTTTTTTAAAAGTCTTGATAATGTATCGTCATCAATAATATAGATATGAGCGGTGAGCCTTTTAACTGATTAGCTGGCTCTGTTTTCATCCACATTTTTTGAACGGTCATCTTAATTTTATCGATCCACAAACTGCTGTTTATGACAGACTGGAAATTGGAATCAGATGAAACAGATGAATCTGACGGTGTGGATGAAACTCCTCCCTTGTTCAGTATTTGTCATGCCCTAAAACCTAAATTTCTAGCCGGGCTATAATTTCAAATTGCAAGAATAATTCAAGGTCGGCCAATTCGTAAAATCGTCGTTGCAGAGCAAAACTTTCACTTGCAAAAGGAATCTAACGAGTAAACCAAAATAAATTGATTGTAATACAACAACGTAGCTGTAAGCTGTATGAAATTTATAATATCATTGTGCAAATCAGCTTATTAAGTACTGTATACTAATACTACATGTATCGTATCAGAATTTGCCACCAAACGTTGAAAATTCAAATTTTGAATATTTTAATCAATGATTTTTCAGTGACTATGTAACTGACACTTATGAAACATGCCACTGAAATCAGCAATCAAAATCCTTTCTTTTGATACCCCATTTACTATATTATCTTTTGACCTTCGAATTTTGACCTGAATTTGACCTTTGACCCACTTCCCGTGATTTGATTGACCCCAAAAACAATACAGTTCTTACAAATGACCATTTGTACCTCCATGCCAAATTTGAAGACAATCAGTCTACGCGTTTGACCGCTAGAGCGTGTACGGACCCATCCAAAGGTAAACCTATACTACGCTTACAGCTATGTACGTAATAAAATGATTGTAGTTACAATGACGTACCTGTAAGGTTTTTGAACTATAATAAGACATATTATAATAGTAATAGTAATATTCAAATATTTGTTGAAAATTCAAATTTTGGATTTTTTAATCAGTGATTTTTCAGTGACTATGTAA
>JAQGAG010000343.1:0-17330 GCA_034696835.1 Lepidocyrtus lignorum
ATCTCACACCAACATGAACACTTTTTTGATGGCGGTTAAAAGCACTTCGATCGGAAAATTCCTTTCCACAAGCGACGCACTTTAATCGCACCTTCAGATGAACGCTCTCGTGATGACGTAGACACGTTGATTTTCCAGTAAATTCCTTCCCGCAAGTGCCACATATGTGCTTTCCAGTTTCCGGATTAATGCTCCAGATAGGTGTTCCAACTTGAACACTTGAGCTGGGCTGTATTCCAGTAACCAAACTTGGCAAACTTGAGAAAGTTTTATTATCAGGTACTTCAATACTGCTATGGGTTAGGTTTAGTCCTTCCACATTCGGGTTAGCTTCTTCGGCATCATCGCCTATGGGCTGGTTGTAGTTATTTGAGTCAACCGAAGGGCAAGTGCCGTTATCGACATCTGATTGGAAATAATAATATACATCAGTGCCATCAGTGGGTTCCAATTCCATTTTAATATCACTTCCGTCCAATTGTGAATTTGAGGAACAATCCATAGTTGACGTGTTCTGTTATTCGTTGGAAATCTCAGTGTTGGTCCTGGATTTGAACTCTTCTATTCTGATTTCCTTGTTGGTTAGACTGTGGCATTTCACACGTGGCATGGTGGCATGCAGCTTGTTGCGAGCTTACACCAATAAGAACATTTCATTAATTTTAAAGACAATTTAATGATTTGTTAAAAAATTAAATAAGAGGCTGTCCTAAATATGATCTTTACTTTTCAAAAGCGCTTCCTCCCTAAGAAGCTCTAGTATTTTTAGCTCCCCTCCACTGCATAATTTTAATTCCTCATTGCCAATGGTAAATTTCTTAATTTTGTCTGTTTTCTCCGTCACGTTTGCATCCAGCAATTTTGCATAGATATGGCTTAGGCAGGATCCCAGCTCCATTTCCAGTTTCTCTAATTTCCGATAATTCTCGGAAAACTCATCAATCAAGCGGACGCACTCGTCACAAAGTCTCACCTTTAACCTGGATCTTTCCACATTGCGCAGTAGACAAGAAGAAATCTGTTCCGCGTTACGAAAGACTTTCCTCATGTCCATTTTCAAATAGCGGGACAGATAATGAAGGGAATACTTTGGTGGTACTGAATTCTCCTCATGTTTAACTGCAGAAACTTTATCTAAGCAGATGAAACAGTGTCCTTTTGAATCCAAAACGAAGTCATTTTTATTCTTTTTCATTTCCATTATAATGTGGATCTATTGTAGACTACAAATCAAGAAATTACAAATTTATAAAATGCTTTTTTAACTTAACAAGTATTACATTAAAGTGATTCTTAAAATGCCAAGACATCATTCTTTTTCGATCGTTGGCTGTTGAGGTTTACTAGTAATTAGTGAAGCTACCAGCCAGCAACACGGTTTGTTTTGATTTAGACAGAAAAGAAATGAAATCGGAGGAATTATTAACATGAACAGGTGTATTGGGTATATGAAAAAATCTTGCATTTCTTTCAATGTTCAACTCATCTGGAATCTGGATTGCATCGCTGTCTTCATATTGTTAAAACCTGCTAGTGCGTTGCATACAAAAGGCGATGTACAATAGCTCAATCTGTATCATTTTTGTAAACAAATCATCCAGATTTCTCGATTGGGTAGTTTACTACAGGCAGATTTTAATCAAACTAACTTGTTTTAATTAAACATTTAATTTTCAGATTAATGTAAACAGACAATTTTATGCGTTCAATTTTTATATGCTAAAGTTTTTAGCTTGCATGTAATCTGAATTGAAAGCGCAGCCAGAACAATTTGAAAGAAAGTAAAGGAAGATTAGGTAGAGTAAACTCGTTTACGTTAGTTAAAAGGGGGAACCAAAAGTTTGGCGCTTTTTTTATGTTCAGAGGCAAATGACAAAATAAAATCGTGTATGTCAGTACGCACAATTTAAATTCGCAAGTAGGTTTGTAGAGAACTTGACAAATTAAAATACAATTTTTCTAATAAATATTAAATTGATTTTACAGTTAAATTCTCCGCTGCAGTTAATTTATTATTAATTTAAGTTATCTTCCATAGTTGCTTCCAGTAATGGACACCAACAACGGCAACGTCGATGTTAGCGATCAATCTATTGACCCGGCACCATCCTTGCAGATTGAGATGAATGCTGGGCATGCAGATGACGCAGGTCTTTTGGAAGTTCCACAAACAACAGTGGACACAGAGAAGATTCGACCCACGCGTGAGGAATTAGAAAGAGAATTAGAGAAGCAGAAGAAAAAATATAAGAGGTTTTCGAACACCGTCAAGTATATATTTCGGAACGAGTGGAAAGAGAAAACGGAGAAGTGGAAGGCCAACAAGCTTGCGTTGCGAAGATTACGGAAGGAGGAGGCCGAGCTTGAGGGGACTCTGGAGGTGCTGAAAAAATCAGTTCGAGAAATTGGGGGGAAGGATGACGAAATTCAGAAACTAAGGGGAAGGATAGCCAAACTGGAGAAAGTTAGGAGATCGTCCGCTTCAAATGTTAGTGAGGGTCACGGAAAAGAAAACTGCAAGTCTAAGAGAAAGGATGCTGTGGAAATATTCCCAGAGGAGGTAAAATATACATTTAATGATCTGTAAATATTTGCGGCACTGCTTTGATTACGAGATGGTTTTAACATTTCTGGTGTCTGTATTCCAGATCTGGAGGATGATTCTTGGAAACTTATCCGATCCAAATGACCTGTGGAATTGCTACAACACCTGCCCACTTTTTGAGGAGCTTCTTCATGACTGGAAGACAAGCTGGGAGTTTCGGCAGACCTTGCCTTACTTCTACCGATATCTTCCAGGACAGGCTCTACTCAAATGCAGGACCATCTGCAGCGGGTGGCAGACCAGCGTGGACAACCTTCTTGGAGACCACCCATCCCTCCGTCCTTATGGCAATACCCCAGGGACGGACCCACGCACACTGGAGTTTGTCAATCCATTTAAAGTAACTGGAGTTGGTTGGAGGAACGTTTTCACCTTCAGCAACGATGGGAATGTGCCGTTGAAGGAGAATCCGGATATTCAAGACTTCCCTTGCACGAATGTCTTCGTAGGGCGAAACGTGATTATTAATATTGGAAAGGAAGACGGCAATGACAATGGAGGTGGGGAGCAATTGTGGGACAGAGTGAACAGATTTTTGACCACTTTCGGGAAGGGTATTTGGTATTTGACTGTTTCATTCCCAAATCGTGGAGTTGGGCAGTTTGAAGATGATATTGCCAAGCAAAAAGTAATTGATTTCATGACCGCCGACATATTTTGTCTTGCTCCAAACTTACGGAAACTAAAACTCGAGCTGACGCCAGATTTTCCCGTTTTGCCAAACCAGCAGCTTCAACTTCCTCCGACTACGCCAACCCTAACCTTGGAAACCATTGATATTGGGTATGAAGAGGAGGGCAATAATAATCCTATAATTACGTCACTGCTTAATCGCTACCATGCTCAGCTCCGCCGACTCCATTTGCCGGCAATTAACTGGAATTGGGGGGATATTTCCAGTTTAGGGTGGCCCAATCTCTCAGAACTTCACTTATTCTTAGATGTTGGACAATTAGAAAACTTTGATAGCTTGTATTTGCTAGTGGATAAAATTCCCAGGCTGAGGAAACTTGGATTGGAAGTATGTCTTGGCACTTGTGATGAATTTGCAAGTTTCTTGGCAAATCTTCAAAAAGTAATCTCAACTATTATGCTGAGCACACTCCGCGTTCAACTCTACTTTGGGATTGAAGATGAAGACGACGACGATGACCTTGAGCATTTTATTTCAGCTCTAGACGCCAAAACCGATTTCAAACTGCTCGTGTCGTCCACCCTGAAAACGATTGAGATAGACCACGATGGGATGCATGAATGGGCTCGGTCTTACAACTTCATGTTACGCTTCTTTCCACTGATTGAAAATCTCCACGTGTTTCAAAGAAGGACACCGGACGATCACGGAGAGCAATTCAGAACTGAAATAGACCTATCGGTTGAGCCACTAGCTACCCTGGAGTCCAAAAATTACGAAAGTGGAAAAGAGATGGTCGATATTAACAAATACGGTTCCAGAGGAGAAATGTACAAGTCCAACATTTGGGAGTTTTTCCCCCAACTGAAGGTTTTTACGTTCCAGTGGGATGTCTATACCAGGGGAGGCTACGAGAAATATTTGGAAGCTTCGAAAAGTCAAAAAATTAAAATGCCCCCTAAATAAAAATAATTAGCCCAAACTGATTAATTCATGCACCGTTACGCGTAAACCCTCTTGTTAGTTTGCTTTAAATTGCACTTAAAAACATGTCATTGTGTATTTAGTTAGTTAATTGGTTATTAATTAGCTAATTGGTTTAAATGGTTGTATTAATTCGGGCTGATACCATTCTATGATCTTGCTGTAAATATGTACTGGAAAAAACTTAATGCATCTGTTTTGGAAATTAATAAAAGCAATCAAATGCAATATGCTCAATTTGTATATTCATACATTAATACATATTTTTTTTTGATAAACTTGAATTACATTAGCTTTACATAGCGTTATTGTAAACTATGATTCGTTAACTTTAATACAAGTCTATATTAGATTAGGAAGAAGATAAAGGAAACATGCCTTCATTAGCTTTTATAAAAAAAAAAGTTTTAGATGGCCGGCTTTTAGCAGCGACTTTCTAGGTTAGCTTTTCCTGGCACAGTTATTCAGAAATTAGTAGCAACGAAGGATAGTTAGATATAAATAAGGTCGTAAGATATAAAAAAGGCTAAAGCATGATTCGATGGACAAATTGGTTTCCACGTTTAATGCTTAGCAATAATTAATAGTCAATTATTAAACGTATTAAAACAAATCCAATATCAAGTTAAAGAAAATAAGTTTATTAACGAACCATCATACATGGCTGCATAAAACTGCAAACACACATCAAAGATAATATGAAAAACACCCACATAGTTATTTTCCGCAACGATATTTTACAGCACTGTTAAAATTCAGTATTCACTTCAGCTTCAGTCTGCATCCTGTTTGCGGCAAAACCTCCGCTGGTGCGCCCTTAGTTTATCTCTATCCGAGAATAATTTATTGCAATTAAGACACTTAAATCTGACTCCAACATGGACGCTCTGATGATGTCGTTTTTCGTTTATAAGTATAACGTCGGTCGTCGAGCAAATTCCTTGCCGCAGGGGATGCACTTGTGGAAGATCTTTTGGTGGATGCTCCGTATTGCCTGTAAATTCCCTCCCTGGTAGCAAGGTAAGTTTAAAGGAAGGTAAGGCCATTAGGCAAAAGTTTTCCTTTGAACTACAGCTGATCGATGACGGTATGGCCCGCGGAAGAGCAAGCCTTTGTTCCCCACACTCCACTTCATTGCATTGTGAGGAGATGCGGCATTCATATAAAATCACGTTTTGCATGCAAAAACTTGCAGTATTTTTTAAATGACATTAGTTATATTACGTTTTATCAACGTTTTGTTCATTCAGCCGTAATAACTTTTAGCAAAATTATTAACTTTTGTAAAATTAGGCATTCAAAGGGTCCCAATTAAAAGGAGTTATAATAGTTGCGGACTTTGAATTCAAATATCTCAGTTATTCCGAAACGTAGACAATTTCTGCTTTCACCGTTAGAAAGCACACACCCCGGAGTTGTTGAATTAGAAGAGCCTAGATAGAATGAGTGATTTTGGGTATGTTTGATATTTTGGGTACGATTGCCATTTTGGGTGCGGTTGCCATTTTGGGTATGGTTCAGTATGGGTGAACTTATTTTGTTTTGTGATGTTATCAGCATAGCATGTATGATGTTATGGGCATTGAGTATGCTGATTGAGGAGGGAAGTTTGAATAGTGCTGCCGTCTGCTAGGGATGAAGTAAGTTGTGTAGTTGTATGGCATGGGTTTGTCACTTGAACATAGTCCAGCAAGGAGAGAGGTGCGTCCATTCTTTTCCGTTCGCGTGATTTTCGTAAAGTTAATTAAATATAAAGACAATTGGGGTGAAAACCAGTTAAAATAGATTTGTTAGGCTTATTTCATCGTTGAGTTTATGATCTGTGCGAAAAGAAAAATCAGTGAGCCATTCATTCATTGTGAGCCAGCCATCTGGCAACTTGCATTTGCCGTCTCTCTCATCTCTCGCCTTTCTTGTTTAGATCCTTGGACCCATCGTTAAAAATTAACGGAGCCTGTGCCTTATCGGCCACCACCACCATCCTTTCTGGATAATAAGCCTCCTTCGCCTCCTTCATAAAAATAAAGTGAGTTTCTCCCCTTCGACCTTCGGAAAGAAGGGCAAATAAAATCGTGCCAACGTCAAGGGCTCCCCTCTTCTTCCATCCGTATACTGTGAGTCCCCCTCTCCCTCTTCCTTGACAATCAATTGAATTGTTCAGGATTTAATGTCTAATTGGTTTTATAGTTAAATTGCTCGCGGCAGTTAATGCCTTATTAACGCAAATTAATATATCATCAATGATTCATCATCATCATTCATAACTGCTTCATTAATTCACATTAAATCACAATTTCTGAAAAATCAATTGTTTTTAGGAATGGATACCGATACCATAAAGGACGGGAGTCATAGCGATCACTCCATTGACCTGGCATCACCCTTCAAGATTGAGATGGATGCTGACCATGGAGATGACGCAGGTCTTTTGGAGCTGCCAAAAACAACAGTCGACCCAGAAACGCGACCGACGCGTGAGGAATTATTGGAGGTTGGTCAACAGCTGAAACAGACCCAAAAGAGGCAGGAGTTTGAGTTACGTGAATTACGAAAGGAAGAGGTTGAGCTTGAGATAACTCTGGAGGGGCTGAAAAAGTCGATTCAAGAAATTGGGGGCAAGGAGGATGAGATTCAGAAACTAAGGGAGCGGATAGCCAAACTGCAGGAGGTTAGGGAAATGCCCGCTCCAGATGCTGCCAATGGTCACGGGAAAGAGGTCTGCATGTTGGAGAGAAAAGATGCTGTGGAAATATTCCCAGAGGAGGTAAAATATACATTTAATGATCTGTAAATATTTGCGGCACTGCTTTGATTACGAGATGGTTTTAACATTTCTGGTGTCTGTATTCCAGATCTGGAGGATGATTCTTGGAAACTTATCCGATCCAAATGACCTGTGGAATTGCTACAACACCTGCCCACTTTTTGAGGAGCTTCTTCATGACTGGAAGACAAGCTGGGAGTTTCGGCAGACCTTGCCTTACTTCTACCGATATCTGCCCGGACACGCCCTACTCAAATGCAGGACCATCTGCAGCGGGTGGCAGACAAGCGTGGACAACCTTCTTGGGGACCACCCATCCCTTCGCCCTTACACCGATAGCCCTAGCCCTGACCCACGCAGACTAGAGTTTGTTAACCCTTTGAAACAGACCGGAGTTGGATGGAGGAACGTCTTCACGTTTAGCAATGAGGAGGAATTGGCGTGGGGGAAAAATCCGGATAATATTCAAGACTTCCCTGTCAAAAATGTCTTCATGGGGCGAAACGTGATTATAAATATTGGAGATGAAGAAGAGTACGAAGATGGGAAAGGGGAGGAATTATGGTACCGGGTGTATAGATTTTTGGCTGCTTTCGGGAAGGATATTTGGTACCTGACCGTATCATTCTCAAATGTTAAGTGGCTGCAAAATGACGATCATATTGCCGATGAAGAAGTGATTGAATTTTTGTCCGTCGACATATTTCGTCTTGTTCCGAACTTACGGAAACTAAGAATCGATGAGACGCCTTGGTTTTCCATTTTGCCAAACCAGCAACTCCTTCCACCAGCACCCACCTTAGAAACCATTGAAATCGCGTATGAAGAGGACGACACTAACCCTCTAATTACGACTTTGCTGACTCGCTACCATGCTCAGCTTCGCCGACTTCATTTGAGGGCATCCAACTGGGAAGCTTGTTACAATTTAGGGTGGCCCAATCTATCAGAACTTCACTTGTTGTGGCGATCAGGAGAAGTCGAGGTAGTAGCAAACTTTGATCGGTTGCAGTTGCTACTTGAGAACGTTCCGAGGCTGAAGAAACTGGGACTGGAAGTCCAAGTGCACACTTTTGATGACTACGCAAGTTTCTTGGCAAATCTTCATAAAGTAATTTCAACTACTCGTCTGAGTACCCTCCGCTTGAAACTTGAATTTCATCACGATCATGTTTTTGACGATGGTGAAGACGACGACGATTGGTTTGAAAATTTTATTTCAGTTCTGGAAAGCAAAACTGATCCAAATCTGTTCGTGTCGCCCACGCTAAAAACGATCGAGATGGATCATGGGATGATCCCAATTGCGCCTGGAGAATGGGTTCGGAGTTATAACGCCCTTCTGCGTTTTTTCCCACTGATTGAGAATCTCCACATGTATCAAAGAAGGATGCCGGACAGACACGATCTTAGGGATGAATTCAGAACTGAAATAGACCTTGAGGCTGAGCGAAAGGCAATGTTAAGGTATTTCTCTACATACCATTTCAGAAGTGGAAAAGAGATTGTGGAAATCTTGAATTACGCCTATGAAGGAGAAACGTACAAATCCAAAATTTGGGAGCTATTTCCCCGACTGAAGGTTTTCACATACAACTGGGATGTCTACACTAGGGGAGGCTATGAGGCGTATTTGGAAAACAGAAACATTTCTCAAAGACTTCAGGGAACTACTGAATAATTAATCAAACTTCGAATGATTTAGTAAAAGATTGTTCGCATCTTTAGTAAACCGGTTTGCTTTGTTAAACTGCATTCATAAATGTATTTAGTAAATGGGTAGCAGTTTTAAGTGTAATTAAATTTTAGTTTTAAAATCAAATGTAACTTTCAATCCGCGATTCCTCTATGTATGCTATGCTGGTATCATTCTATGTTTTAATTAAATTTTAGTAATATATGTATATTGGTGTTTAAAAGGGTAACTTAAAACTTATCTGAGCCTTGGTTTTTTCTTCTATTTGTGCTGATGGGATTTGTTTTAGTACCTATATTATATTTAGATAAAAGTACTTGATTTATTTATATGTAAAAATATAAATATTTAATAAAAAACATAAAATGTAATCAATTTGTTCATTTAGTTGACGTAAGTTTATTTCAATTTTCACACACTCAATTTAATTTGCTTCGAGATGTCTTACTAGTTACTGCTACATACTAACTTAAAAACATTAGAAATTAAGTACAGGAAATAGAACTTTTGGAAAAGTAACAATTGAAGTATCCGACGTGACTAATAGTATGATTGCGTTTCTGATACTAGCAAAGGAAAATATTAAATTGCAACGATGGTAAATTATATAAATAGGAATAATAATATAATGTTATATATTCGCAGTCTTACAATCTAAAAAACTGTTCGTTTTGCGTCATTGATTGAAAGTGAATAAGCTGTAACATGTGGACGAATTTTCATCAGCGGTTAACATGGCTACGAACGGTACAACAACTTCTTACACGCAGATCAATACACACAAAAAACACCTACCACATTGCAATTTTTCCAGGAGATATTAGAACACGTTTGAAATTTAGTAATCCTTTCATTTCCTTCAGTCTGCTTCCTGCCTGCAGCAATTCCTCCGTTGGTGCGCATTCAGATTATCCTTATCCGTAAATAATTTATTACAAACAAGACATTTGAATCTGACTCCAACATGGACACTTTGATGATGTCGTTTATAAGTATGCTGTTGAGCAAATTTCTTTCTGCAAGGGATACACTTATATCGGGTCTTTTGGTGCGCGCTCCTATAGTGCAAGCGGATTCCCCTCTCAGTTTTCAATTCTACTGGACAAGCGCTGCATTTCCATCTCCCTGTTACCGAATTGACGCTGCTGTAATTTCCTTTTCCTACTTTATATGCAGACGTTGATGGAGGTGAAGGGGCAACCACGACAAGAAAAATATTTATCCATCTCTGCTCCAATTTTTCGGTTATTAGTAATGTTGGCGTGTTCACCCGTGGTGACCTCACTATCCATATCCATGTGGGAGTTTCTGTCGTCATCGTCAGATAACATATTTTCCTTTACTGGCTCAAAGTCCATGTTAACATTTCCCTCAACCTCAGAGCTTTCTTCTGGGATAGAGTTTTTGGTTCCAGTTCAGTTACTCCTGAATTAGTCTTATGTTTAAATAGCTTTGCGTTGATTTCTTTGTTTGTAATCTTTTCCATTCCTACCCGAGGCGATTTGATGCGCAACTTCCGGGAGCCTGACATTTTAAATACTTAGGATTATAAGCAAAAATCAATATTTCAAAAAGAAATACAAATGAAAGGAATATTGACTTTAAGTGAAAAAGAGGTAAGAACCGGCTTCCTTACATTTTTTGATTGCGTCTTTCCTAAGAACGTCCACCATTTCCGATAATTCATTATTTCTCACCAGGGAATTTAAGCGGTCTTTCGAGCTGTTTTGGTCTGCTCCTATCAGTTCTTCATGGATAAGGATCAAGCTAGAATTTATTTCAATTTCCAACTTCTACAGTTGTCGATAAAGCCTTGAAATGGTCTTGTTCAACTGACTACATTTTCCGCAGAGCTCCACTTTTAATTAAGGATCTTTTTAGTTTGGACAGTAAAACTGTATCTATTTGCTCCTGATTGTGCAGCACTTTTCCCATGTCCATCTCCAAATAACGAGCCAAGTAATAACGGAATATTTTTGGAACTGCGGAGGAGTTTCCCCTAAATCGGCCTCTTCATTAAATTTTTGGGGGATTTTGATCTTACTCAAGCGGAAGAAACAGTGTCCATCCGACCCCAAATTAAAATCACTGATTACTGGCGAGCTCATGTCTCTCATTTAAGTTGACTAATCGTATGTTAAGTTGGAAGCCTATTGATTAAAGTTAATTTATATGATACTGGTGAATCGCGTTATTAAAGCCCAAGTTATAATGGCGCAATACCTAATTGCGGTCAAGAAATTTGGGCCCGGCTGCGGTCCATTTAACAAAATGCTAACATTGCAAAATGCAAAATGCTAACAAAATGCCATTTAATAACAGCCCCCCATATAGTGGCCAATAACTATAATGGCCATAACGATAAAATATCGGTCACTAGCAATCAAAACATGTCATATAATGGCCACATTTTTTGCGAGATGGCCACAATACCAGGAGCAATCCTTATGTATGCATATTATTATATCTCTACCATTTAAAAAAAATATTACCACTCTCGAGTTTAATGTTCTCTGTTTTGTAGGGGTAATTGCTGATTATTATACTTATAACAACAAAGATAGGTTCCTTCCTGCATTGGAATGTACCTATGCAACAAAGGTATAACATGTGCTTTCGGTGTCTCAGGAGCAACCTACAGACCAGCTAATGCAACAACGGAGGGAAAAATATTGGAAGGAGAAATTGTTAAACGCATTGTAATAGGCTTGGGTTGTAAGATGTAGAGTAGAAACCCTGTTCTGTGTTGTGTATTAATGTACATTATGATAACTGTGAGTTTGTTTAAGCTCATTTGTCTCAAAAGTGTAGCCGCTATTTTTTCATTCGGTATTCTAAACTGATACTATTTGAGCCTAACATCATACGCTTCACACATAACAATTGCACATTCTATACCTAACATAACCAATACACCTATAGTGGCCATAGCCATTATAGCTAAAGTGGCCAATACTTATAATGGCCATAAAAATCCCGTCCCTTGCGACGCCACTATAACGCGATTCACCTGTATTTATATTTTTTTCACGTTTGATTTTGATATTTGATTTTGTGAGAAATTACATAATTTCTTGTAAGTTGCGTGTTGTCCTGTTTGCGAAGTGCATAAATTTAGCAGAATATGAGTGAAAAGGGAAATACGAGTAAGATGCAAAGGTAGGGAGGGAGTCTGATGAAGAAGAAACATCGCATGTCTTTCAGCTCATCTGTTTTACTTCGCAATTTTGTATTGTTAGCAGCTATAGTGCATTGCTGACGACGACGAGGATGAGCCGTGAGCGGTAAACGAAATTTCAGACATTCACTATGAGGGATCTATTTATCATCCAAAATCATGACTCCATGCCAAATACTAGGTTGCCATGGCGACCCATGTCGTATTTATGGCTAAAAAAAATTTTAAGGGGATGAAAATTAATTTCTGCTTATGTGGTTTAACGTGTAGAAAGAGAGCTCAACACAGGTCCCCACCTGTGAAAAGTTTCGAAAGCTTTCAAGTTTCAAATTTTGCCAAAATTAATATGCTTTTCAAAAATTTCGACAAAAAAATAGCTAGAATAACGTTTTACATGCCATATATGAGCTATATGGGGGCCGCTGTCAGGGCGTAGTAATATCCATTTTTACAATTCCGGAGAAGTCTTTTTGAAACGACAGGAAGACGGGTTGCCATGGCAACCTAGTATTGGGCACGAAGTAATGCTTTTGGATGGCGAATAGATTGGTACTAGTTACAAGAAAATTCCTTCTGTACTGGTGACATGGTCCCCTCGTGAGCGCACGGGAGTAGATAGTCAAAGCTTTTTTGTAAACAAATCACGCACATTTCTCTCAACTCGGTCGGTGGAATAAGGTCAGTCTCAACTTTACTTGTGATGTGATTGATTTCAATTTTCAATTAAACTAATTTGCTCAATTAACTGAATTCATTACTGTGTAACCAGTGACGAGGCCGTTTTGGTTTTTTTAAATTCAATCTTTATGAGTAAAGTTTAAAGTTTATGAGTTGACATTTGAAGTAGAGCATGGCGGAATTGGAAAGGGTGAAGAGACAAGGATTGGAATAGATCGGCTTACGTTACTCTACTTACAAATTAGGCAGCACGGACTAGAAATTAGGGTTGTACAGCACAGTTAAAACAAATAGGTGAATTTTATAGGTTTATAATTAAGTATTAAATGGATGATGGATATTAGTAGTTAACTCTCTGCGACGTGTAATTATTTATTAGTTCAATTAACTTAGCAAAGGCACATGTGCTTGATTGGAAACAATTAGTAATATTTTAAATTCAAATTTTACTGGCAGGTTTCCAGGAATGGACTCCAAGAACAGAAGTGGTGGTAGCAATAATTCAGCCTACCACCCGGAAACACCCATGCAGATTGAGATGGATGTTGAAAATCGAGATAACGAAGGGGTTTTGGCGCTACCAAAAACAACAGACGAAACAGAGAAGGGACCAACGCTGAACCAATTATTGGAGGTTGTCCAGCAGCTGGGACAGACGCAGGAGAAGCAGGGCAAGGAGATCAAAAAGTTGAAGAGATCTTGGAACACCGTCAAATACATATTTAGAAACGAGTGGAAAGAAAAAACGGACGAGTGGAAAGCCAAGAAGTTGGCGTTGCGAGAATCTCGGAAAGAGGAGGCCCACCTCGAGAGGACTCTAGAGACGTTGAAAGAGTCGGTTCGAGAAATTGGAGGGAAGGAGGATGAAATTCGGAAACTAAAGGAAATGATAGCCAAACTGGAAGAAGCTAGGAAATTGCCAGCTCCGAATGCTACCGAGGGTCACGAGAAAGAAGTCTCCAATTTGGAGAGAAAGGATGCTCTCGCAATTCTGCCAGAGGAGGTAAAAATGCGAATAATGTTCTTTGAATATTTACACCACGGTTTTAACTATAAGGCGAGGATAACATATCTGTTTTTTGTTTTCCAGATGTGGAGAAGGATTCTTGGCAACATATCAGATCCAAATGACTTGTGGAATTGCTACAACACCTGTCCAATTTTTGAGGGCCTTCTTCATGACTGGAAGACGAGCTGGGTGTTTGAGCAGACCTTGCCCTACTTCTACCGGTATCTGCCTGGACAGGCACTCCTCAAATGTCGGACGATCTGCAGCGGCTGGCTGAATGTGGTTGATAACCTTCTCGGAGATCATCCTTCCCTTCGTCCCTACAGTGATAGCCCTGGGCCGGATCCACGAAGATTGGAGTTCATTAATCCTCTAAAAGAGTCTGGAGTGGGTTGGAGGAACGTCTTCACCTTCAGTAATGACGGGAATGTGCCTTTGGATCCGGATATCCCAGACTTCCCTTGCAAGAATGTCTTCATGGGGCGAAACGTCATTATGAATATTGGAAAGGAGGAAGGCGACGAAGATGGAGGTGGACAGCAATTGTGGGATCGAGTTAATAGATTTTTGGCCACTTTTGGCAAGGACATTTGGTATTTAACTGTCTCATTCCCGCATTCTGGATGGGAGCAGTTTGAAGGAGACATGGCAAAGGAAAAAGTAATCCAGTTACTGACCGTCGACGTATTCCAACTCATTCCTAACCTAAAGAAACTAACTATCGAACAGATTCCGGATACTTCAGGTGTCCCCATTCAACCAAATTACCCACCCGCCCTCAAGTTGGAAACGATTGACGTTGTGTACGAAGATGATGATCCTGATCCACTTATTTTATCTCTGCTTACTCACTATCATACGCAACTTCGCCGACTTCATGTGAACTACAGTAACTGGCAAGATGTCTGCTATTTGGGGTGGCCGCATCTCTCGGAACTTCACATACCAATTGAAGCTGGAAATTTAGAAGTATTTCCTAGATTCCAGTTTGTAATTGAAGGGATTCCCCAGCTGAGGAAACTTGGATTGAAAGTAACTGGGGACACAATTTATGAATATGCCAGCTTTTTGTCCGTTCTTCATAAAGTAATATCAACCTCTCGTCTGACTACACTCCGCCTCAAACTTGAATTTAAGATGGATGAAGATGCCTTTGACCATCTCAATGAAGAGCTGGAAGCCAAAACTGATTACAACCTGTTCGTATCGCCCACGCTGAAAACAATCGAGATGGACCATAGCAAGATGTGGAAATGGGCTCGGTCTTATAACTTCCTTCTGCGCTATTTCCCAGTCATTGATAATCTTCACGTGTTTCGGCGAAGAACAAAGGATGAGCCCCGCGAGAAATTTAAAAGTGAAATAGACCTCCCGTTGAAGTACCGCTTTTTTTATTGGTCTAGGTCCATTTATTACAAGAGTGGGAAAGAGATGGTGGAAATTAACAAATATGCTTATGGAGGCGAAATGTACAAGTCGAACATTTGGGAGCTGTTCCCCCGACTGAAGGTCTTCACATTCATGTGGGATGTCTACACCAGAAGAGGCTACGAAGCGTATTTGGAAAGCATCAGAACATCCTAAAATAACAACTTAACGATCAATTCAGTCTACACTAACTCGTTAAAACAGTTTTTTTTTTCTTAGTAAACCATTTTGCTAGTTTATTTTAAACTGTACTGTACCAATTAAAGTATGAAGTGAATGATAATGGATAGTGGTTTTGAATGTTTGTATTACAGTCTTTTTGTATTTATTTTTAGTTTTTGAAAAAAGTTCCAAGCCCTCTTCTAATTTTGCTGATATAGGCTTATATGATTATAATCTACGTATGTCGTATGTATATACTAATATTGAATGTGTATCTGAAATTAATAAATTTCTCACCACGCAATTTGTTCAATTTGATATCAAAATTTATTTAAATATTATTTTGCTCAATTGAACTCAATTTATTTTGCTTGATAAACTTTCATCTCTTATGATTATGATTACAAATATATAAAGAATTTAACAAAATATCAACTAAAAACCAAGGTAATAACTTCCGGAAATAAAAATCGATTTAACCGATTTATTTGATAGTATATTTTTATACTGCAAAAAATTGTTAACTCAAAACCTGGCATTGTCATTTTTTCCCATCCAAACATCCCAAATCGTGTGTCTATGATTTGGAATGAACTGCATTCAAATGTCTATTTAAAGTTCGCTTTCGTAAAAACGTCTTTCCGCAGATGTGACAGGTATGTTTTGGGGTAGATTTTAAACCCAATTTCTTCCCACACTCCGTCGGTTTTTGATGGTCCCGTAGAGCTTACGACAGCGTGTACGATTTCTTGCAAACTTTACATGCATATCTAACACCAACGTGAGCACTATTTTGATGGCGGTTAAAAGCACTCCGACGAGAAAATTGTTTTCCACAAGTGACGCATTTAAATCGGACTTTAAGATGGGCGCCCTCGAAATGCTGTTGACATCCCAATTTGGAGGAAAATTCCATCCCGCAAGAGCCACATTTGTGCTTTCCAGTTTCCGGATTATTGCTCGAGATGGGGGTTTCAGCTTGGGCTCCTGATCCCGACGGTAATTTTGTGACTAAACTTGAGAGAGTTTTATTGGTACCATTGTTATCATTGCTGTCGCTTGGTCCCTCTACATCCGAGTTTACGCCCCCAGCTGCTTCAGCATCGTCGCTGTCGCTCAGGGCTTGGTCGTCGAAATTTGAGTCATCCTCTGATAGTAAACATGCGTTGCGGTTGCGGGTTTCCGATTCCATTGTAATATTGACAGTCACCAATTGTATCTTGGAGGAACTGTCCATTGTTGACCTTTTCTCTTCTGATTTCAAAATATTAATCACGGCTCTAGATTTTAGTTGTTCTCGTTTGATTTCCTGGGTTGCTAAATTTCGACATTTCACACGGGGCATGGCGGCACGTAACTTGCTGGAAGCTAAAAACAATACATTTTAAATTAACTCCTTTAAATGACGTTTTCGGATTTAATAAAATTAAACATGGATATTATTGAAACATAAAATGATTATCATCACACTTCTGAAATGCTTCTTCCCGAAGAACCTCGAGTATTTCTAGCTCCCCTCTACTGCTTGATTTTAAATGTGCATTGGCCAATTTTTTTTAAATTCTGCCGTACTCCGCGTTTCATTTTTATCCAGAAATTTTGCATGGATTCTGCTCAAGCAGCAACTTAACTCAATTTCCGCTTTCTTCAGTTTGCGATAATCCTCGGAGAACTGATCAATCAAATGTCAAACGGACGCACTCCTCACAAAGTCCCACCTTTAATCTGGATCTTTCAACCTTGGCAAGTAAACTGTAAGGAGTTTGATTCAAGTCATGAAAGACTTTCTTCAAGTCCATTTTCAAATAGCGGGACAAGCTATGAAAGAAGTACTTTGGCGCCGCCATTACTTCCGGCCCATGTTTAACTGCAGGGACAGTGTCTAAGCAGATGAAGCAGTGTCCTTTAGAATCCAAAACGAAGTCATTCTTATTGTTTTCCATTTCCATATTTAACACGGACTTCGGACTTGATCATATCATCATGGGTTAGAAATCAAAAATTGCAAAATTTAAAAAAATATTTACAAAGAATTAAATTTGAATGAGTTTGCAAGGCCTCGTCAATATCATCTCTTTCGATAGTAAGTTCATTTTAACCAGTCAATAGTCAGTAGTGAATAGTGAGGCCAGCACCACGGGTTTGTTTTGATTTGACCAGAATACAAATGAAATGGGAGGAATTATTAGCAT
>JAQGAG010000344.1:0-17324 GCA_034696835.1 Lepidocyrtus lignorum
CTGCGATGTTTTTGGGTTCTAATTTGTGTGAAATAATGTTAGTCTAATTTTTCTCGGTGTTCACGATCTGCGACAAATAATGAACAGTAATTTTTCTAATTTAGCAAGTTAAATTTTTTTTAATGTATTCGAGCAGTAAGTATAAATTCATAACCTAAATTTGCTGAGCGATGTAGATTTGAAAATTATAATCATGTCATATCATCAATTGGCCCTGTTCTGTAATAAAGCTTTCTAATACAAATATTTCATGTCTCAACTGAAGAATAACTTAAAACTAATGGAGAATGCTGAACTAATGAATAACTTGTCTAGAGTTCATGGTCAGCCACTCAACAAAGGTGTAAGTACGTGAGGGAGAATAACTTAAGCTGAAACAATACTTCAAATATTAGCAGAGTGAATCAGGTTTGCCATGCATTGTTATCTCATTGTTGCCCAAGAAAAAAATCACTTGCTTCCCTGCTTCCAACTCAGCGTTGAAAATTCCAGCAGAACTTAAGTCTACATTATTGACGCAGGTGGGTACGAATAAGTATTACCTACCTAACCATGCATTTTTTACAAAAAAAATATACATTAAAGAGTGAAGATGAAAAAGGATGATGCTTCAGGATTTCATTCGCTGTAACTTCGACAAACTTCTTATTTTTTTATTCAGAGTCAATGCCTTCTTGCGGCTCTTGTCTTGTTGGGTGCAAAAAAGTTGGTTGCCAGTTGCCGTCACCGAAATCAACAAAACCCACTCTCCGCAATACGCTCATGCTTTTCCATTCGTTTATTACATTGAAGTTGGACATGGACATGACGAGGTGTTATGATTGCATGAGATGAGTTGCTAATGTTAAATTTTTGAATTATACATGTGTAAAATAGAAACGAATGAAGCAGTCCATGAAAAAACTTACATCTCCGGTTTTTTTTTAAATCGAGAGAATTGGATTAAGAAAAGGTCTGGATAGGGTGATGGATCATGATCCTCCAGAAATAATAATTATACAAATGATAAAAATGCTTTCTTTTATTTGCAACTATTTGCTATACTAATGTCAATGTCTTATTATAGTCCGTCTAATATCTTAACCAGAGTTTTTCTTCATCACCGGTATTGTGGTTTGATATCATATCAGTGTTTGAGGTTTGCGTTTTGCAGTGGATTCTTGGTAAGAAAGAAAGCAAATGGATGGATCAGAGGTTGGTTACCTTCTCCACTTCATTTCTCCTTTAGTTATAATGATTAGCTCATTTTCATGATCACGCGAATATGTACCTGTATATTAGACTAGCAGGTGAAGTAAGACAGACTCGGATTTTTTTCATAATAATGATAGGCAAGGAAGGTGGCACTGAAATTTTGGGGAATGGAAAACTCCGACTAGCTATTAAAAGGAAGAACCGGTTTCCTTTCTGAAGCTTTACATCCAGATAATATGCATTAATGAATCCTGATTTTTTTTACAATTTGGTATTCTACTGGAAAAGAATTAGCTGAAGATGAAATGATGGTATTATATGCATATAAATATGGCGAGCAGTCATGGAATTTTTGCACCATCCAACAAGGCAATGACCAGCCAACTGCAACTGGTTTTTTGTTGCTCAATAGACGAAAGAAATTGTACTGACAAAATACGAAATCTAAACTATAGACATTGGCTACAACGAACAGTAATGAAAATTTTAAAAAATGATTTTTTACATTCCAAAACTGATGGAAGAAATGGAATGGAATATTTTAGCTCATTACTATCGATAGCGATGTAAGTGAAGTTAAATGAAA
The DNA here is from genome assembly GCA_034696835.1 of Lepidocyrtus lignorum. Classification (NCBI taxonomy): domain Eukaryota; kingdom Metazoa; phylum Arthropoda; class Collembola; order Entomobryomorpha; family Entomobryidae; genus Lepidocyrtus; species Lepidocyrtus lignorum. Next base: position 1,781 of record JAQGAG010000344.1, read on the forward strand.
TATAGTCAATTTTTTGAACGAAAGTATCAAAATTGGCAATACATGTGTATGCATCAAAGTATTTTTATATATTCCTTAAGAAGGGTTGTAAAATATAATAGTATGTCAAAGAATTTGACAGCTTTAGATCAAAACTTATGAAAGTCAGTAGAGAAGCTTAAAATAAATAATTGTATCGTTTATTACGCTTGATCAGGTAAATGGGACTTCACTTTTTTCCAACACTTTCTTTCGTTCACGCTTATTTTAGCTGCAATAAAATGCATCTCCTTTCTATTGACAAAAAATGATGGTATAAATGGAAACTGTTCCGATGAATGAATACCGTAATCAGTTCTTTCAAAAAGTTTGGGAAAATATCGCCTCTCACGTTTTGGCACCATTGTGTAGGTGATCCATATTCACTTATGCCTAAGTTAATAAAATGATTTTGTTCCCATTGCATTGTGCGTACGTACTTCAAAAACTTACTACAAGGTCCCAATTCTGCAGCTTAAACTTTTTTTAAATATTTTGCATGAGAAACATTTAGCCTTCATCATCTTCCTTTTCTTCACAGCACATTTAAAAATTCTGCAAATTCATGAAGTCTCGTCTCAATAACCCCACCGTCACGTAAATTTGAAATAAAAACAGTCTCCTTGTGCTGAACATTTTATTTTTAGACCTAGAAAACCTAATTTTAAATGGTTTGCGATATTATTAGCTGAGTCACTCATTTCATTTCATATGTAGGTTCTCATAATATAACTGAAGAACCTATAAGCAAACAATTTCTATGCCACGGATTTTTGCAAAAAAATGAGAATGTATGTGAAAAAGAACTTTCACTTCTTTTAAAGTCTGGATGGACATTTAAAAATGAGACTCATTTATATGCGATAAGATTAATGCTGCGAAAAATTTGACAGAAAATTGGTATGAACAAAGATAAAATTGCGATTGTTACAGATGAAGAAATTCGAATAATTTCAAATGCCAAAAGCTAGGTAGCAGGTATCTGGTATTTTGTTGAAATAATATTTGCTATTTATGTGATGTCCCATTGAACGATATATTTTATGAACTCAAGTTCAATCATACAAAATATTTACTTTGATTTTGATTATGAACAGTGATGCATGATACCACATATACTATAATTAATTATTGTGCTACCTAAAAATTGGCCACTCAAAATCAACTAAAATCTCGTAAATTAACCTTTAATATTTTTACGAGTACACGCATGAGAGGATAAACTACCTAATATCCCATATTTAATGCATGACATGATCCCTGAGCGATATTCTGCACGTGTCTAAATTAAATTATACTTATTTGCATACTTCAAAGAAAAAAACTTTTGATTTAATTGTCACTTACTTTCTGGATTAACATCACTATTATCTTCAGCTACAGTCTTGGACACGGAGCCCAAAAGGCAAAATGTAAGTACTACAGCGGCCACAAACATTGTCACGGAGGAACTACGCAAACTGTCACTATTGAATTTAAAAACGGTCATCACTAACTTAAATAAATAAAATGAATAAATACAATCCACTCCAAAAGTTCCCTCTACACGTTTGCCAGTGACAGTTTCCTCATTCCAATATAAATGTCTCAAAAGCAAATTGACAAGATAAGTATATAATGTGTGCAGTCTCTCCACACAATATACTCGAGCTCGAGCTGTTAACGCTGAAATTATCTTTAACTCTCTTTTCCGTATTGCAATAAAACGTCAGTATCCGGATGTTGGTGGATTAAGACTGGTGGCGATGCGATTGTGAATAGCAACTTCTTGAGATGTAGGATGAGGATTGAGATGGTAAAGTCTTTTTAGCCCAGTCCCACAGTATAAGATGACTTGTTTTCACTGTGATGATACCGAACTTAAAAAACTCGCTATGCCGTATACATTACTTGTTATTATTGAACAGCCTTATGCATAAGACAAGGTTTTGGTTTAAAACACGAGTAATGCTGGGGGTTTATTCCTCCATGTTATGTCTCCAGGGACAAGAACCGAGATCGAGATGCAAAAGTTGGATTGTATACAAAGTGAATTGTGGATTATGATGAGAGAGTGAAAAAATAATGATGTTTGTTTCATTCCATGTTCTCTATGTACTTTGGCCGAAACTGGAATTCAACTGCATGAATATAGCATGCATGCATTAGGTTTTAATACTTGTAAATTTGTAATTCTGTTTGAAATACACAAAGATATTTTCTCACTATGAATTAATCATATGAACCAAAGCAATTGCAACAGTTCCCTTCAGGACTCTGTAAAAGATTAAAAGAGATTCATGTTATTTCGAATTTTTCTTACATGTGGGAAACCAAGAATGAATAGAGGAATGGGATTTTTCTATGAAAAATGGTAATCTTTACGAGTGGTCTTTGCCTTTAAAGTTTTGTGTTTGAGATGGTTACATTGGGCTTTTTATATTGCTTTTGTGAGTTCCCATTATATGTATTTATTGACGGTTTCGCTTTCGCTTACAACGCAGAGGGAGTTAAAATGGCTTTATAAAATTATGCATTACGCAAGAAGGAAGACAAGACAGCTATTCACTATCTATTCTATGTAGCGGAAAGCGAATAAAGGTACAACGTGTTTTTTCTTGACAGAAAAAAATGAAGGAGGTATAATTGAGACTTAAATTTTCTTAAAGAAACTCTCACTAATCTTCCACTTGTCGAGGTTTAAGCGATAATGGTGGAGTATTATGCTGATGTTGATGATGGTCCTCCAAACACCGTGTTAAATGGGGTAAAATTTAAGTTGTGGTTAGGGAAGGGGAAGCTTCATATTGTGATTGGAACGCAATGTTGCTGTATTGACTGACATATATTTAAGCCCAGACTATGGATGCTTTAAACAAATTTCGAGCCATGCATGGAACTAGACCAAACAAAAACGTTCATAAAAAGGTGTTAATAGAAGAAGAAGTGAAAGTGTCACTTTTCTGAGACATGGATGCTAACAAGCAAAGGCCTTTGGGTGTTACCTAAACCTGCCAATTTCAAAATATACGTTTTGTAGAGCTTTTCAAGCTGATTACGATGGTGCTTTCATTTGTCTGCAAAATTAAAGTTTACCTACTTTAAATTACATTTAAAACCTTAAAATTAGGGATATTAGTGCTTTGAATTGTCGACTTGGAGTAAAATTCAAAGTCTAATACTGCTAAAATAAATATTTTTTGAATTAAAATTAGTTTTTCCGTAATTTGGAATCAAATTTTTAAACAAAATCTCAATTAAAATTGAAGTCCTAGATTAGATCATTTTGTTAAATGCCCCATGCATCTGTGGTGTGAATTGTAATTGAGATTTTGTCCAATACTTTGATTCCAAATTACCGAAAAACTAATTTTAACTCAAAAAATATTTATTTTAGCAGTATTAGACTTTGAATTGTACTCTAATTTGACCATTCAAAGCACTAATATCCCTAATTTTATGGTTTTAACTGCTATTTAAACTAGCTAAACTTTAATTTTGCAGACAAATGAAAGCACCATCGTAATCAGCGTGAGAAGTTCTACAAAATGTATATTTTGAAATTGGCAGGTTTAGGTAACACCCAAAGGCCTTTGCTTGTAAGATGTTACACATGCTGATGTGAGTGATTTTGCTAAGGTAGGGTCTTTGAGCTACTCAGCTACTTGATGGATGAGATTAGTAGGTATACCTAATAGGGTTATATGCTATCAGGCTAATATCCGGTGATTTTGCTCTCATCAGCGATTAAAAATTAGCAAAATCTCTAGAATTTTTCTAATTGAGAGCGGATTGCATAAGAATTACATAATTGGGATTCCGCATTGTAAGATTTAAAATCATATTCGTAATCTCAGCATTAAATAAAACTTTGTCTTCTATCTGTATTCGATTAAATTGTTCTTTAGACAATTTCGTTCGTAGTGTTGACTTTTATTCAACACTTTGAGTTTTATAATGCATAGACTTCCATTAAAATACACATATCCTTTGACATAAATCATAGCAGGTCTCTTTTGAAAAAATAAGCGTTTTTATGCAAAGGAGGAAACACACATCATAAGACCAATTCAAAGGTGTTACAAATTGACAAAAGGACTTAATTTTCCGCATCAGTGAATCATCAGCGTGTTATGTACCAAGTTTTTATGCGAAGTTGATTTTAATACCACGAATGCTTTTGTACTAAATCAATACTAATTTAGCATACATGACAAAAAATGTCAAAACTGGTAGATTCCGAATAAGAAAAATTCACCACACAGCAACCTAACGATTTCCAATTGAAGGAAAAAATGCTCTTGCTGACTCATAAGAACCTAGTAATAAAAAGAATGTTTTAGGGATTTTATTAAAATAAAATGATATGGATCTAGCATCTCATCACGATTGACAAATTACGTCACGAAGCGCTAATGGATTCAAGTACTATTAGCAATGTATGACTGTATGAGGTTTACAAAATCCAGAAAAATTATACTCATTCAGAATGAATAGGAAGTAAACCTGAGCAACTGAGCATGGTCCGCAGGGCAGTGACTTTTTGAATGAATGAAAGGGTGATGTATGAAAATGCATTTTATATTACTTTAGTATTAAAGCATAAATAAGTAATCTATGTTATCATGAATCCACTTTTCTTTTTTACTTTTTTTCTGGACCAAACGTAAGTTAAAATGTGAGTTTCTTGCCGGTTTACAGATGAAGATGTCATGAATGAATTCATCAAATGATGTAGCTCAATGCTGTGCTACCTACTATACGTAATGTATTCCCAGACTCCAGACCGACCTTTTTGTTTCCGCATAATATGGAATTCAATGCATAACAAGTGGGTTATTTGAAGTTGATGTTATCACAAATATCAGAAGTACAACTGTATTTTTTATTTATTTACCAGTTCTCATAATAATACTTTATCAGCACACAAATCCTTACCCCTTTTACTTATTTTGTTCGAAAAACTCCAACATGTCCTCCCCAAACTCATCATACCACATGATATTGGCACGTATTCTATTAATGACTGGCGCAAAGGAAGCCTTGAATAGATCTTCATTAGTTTTCACCAGTTCCTCCACCTACATTGTAAATGATTAATTAGAATTACTTAACTCCCAGTATTAGCTTGCAAAATATTTTCGCACATTTAAACTATACTCGTATAAATCTTACCAAAAATAGCCCACTCAGACTTTTTAAATGTGGGGCCATCGCATTCGCAGTGGCCGTTATCGGAGACGTCCCACCAAACCGGTCAATTATCGTTTGGAAATTTTTTAGAAAATATTTGAGTATTGTATCAGATGCACCAACGTTGCTCGCTAAATGCTGGAGAAGTGTTACAGCATCTTCCAAGTTATCTAATTCTTCCGGCTGGAAAATGTTGTCCAGCAGTATTTTAACTTTTTTATGATTCCGCGTGCTCGACAAAGCCGTTAGCATTTGATCCTTTAATTTTGTATCAGCTGGGTTGCTGAAATTCATTGTTTTGTATTTCTCCCACATGAAATCAAATATTTCGCCATTTGGATCGTTTGCAACTGCAGCGGACAAAATGACGATTGCAAAATCTCGAGGGGCTCTAAACACGAAATATGAAAAAGGAAATTAAAACCTGGCAAACATCTTGTTTGTTATTATTACGTAATTTAACTTTTTTAAATACTTTAAAATTCCAGTCATTTTCCACGACTTCACAAGATCTGTTGCATAGTCTATACATCCTCGAGACTCGAGATTACAAGCCCAGTCCAGCAATTGAGAGTGGCGCATAACAGGCATTCCTCTGGAACTCATATTGATAACGGAAAAGCCCCCGGTGGCATGAATTGCCATTTCCAGTCTTGGTAAAAGGTATTCTTTAAGCGTCTCAAAGTCTTCCGGCGTGTCTCGAAATAGTCTGAAGCCGACTTTTAACATGGATAGGGCTGATGTCCAAACAACATGCTCGGTTTCGGCGTGATCCTTCATGTAACGTGTTAGGTTGAGCGCACGATGAACGGGAACGTATCCTAATCATTGGAAAACAGATTTTTTATAATTTTGCTAAATTATATAGTTAACTAATTGTAAAAAAAATCATCCCAGCTATGTCAAAATAAGTATTAATTAAATTATTCAGGAAAGTACTATTATAAGCTGCGTTGAAATAGTCATCCATTAGCTGACTCCTGGTTAAACGATCAATTTTCAACGGAGACTCCATTAGTTGATCAGTAATCCGTCTTGTCAACTCCTCATCATAAACCACTCTATAGAATCCCGTTGTTCCTGCATTTAAAACTACCCACGAACTTGAAGGTACAGTGATGCCTACCATTTTTTCATTCTTTCTCATCCAGAATTCAGGTTCTGGGTCAAAGTTTGGATTTCTGGCAGTTGCAACGGATACGGGAATGAACCATTTTACTTTGGAATTTGAAGACTCTCTGTCTGAACGAGAGGCAAAGTATTTTTCCTGCAATTCAATCAAACACCGTATTTTGGATTTTGCACTTATTTTTTCCACCATAAAATAAACTACATTCATCTTAAAAACTTACCTGAGTCACAGTAATATTGTTTGTCCCAGGAACATGCTTCACCCTCAACAAAGGGAACCCTGATTGGAGAGTCCAACTATCCATGACTTCCTTCAAAGTTGCATTCTCTGGAAGCTTATGTGCAATTTTGCCTTCCTTCTCACAATCAGAAAATAGGTCATCTTGAATTGCGGATTTGTATTTTCTTCATAACATAAAATCTCATTATTTTGTATCCAACTCTCAGTTAACTTCAAATTATTTAGTAATCTATCTACTTACAACCGTGACAGATATCGAATCAGCCCTTTCCTCATCACAGGCTCTGAAAGAAATCCCTGTACCATTCGGATTAAAGAGCCTCCTTTCTTATACGCGATATCATCAAACCACTCCATTTCACTTTTCATTAACCAAGCATCTTCATCAATTTTCAGAGAGTGGGATGTCCGAGAATCGGCATCAAGGCGTAAGCCCATCTGCAGCGACTCCGATATGAAAATATCCCACGGATGAAATTCTGGTATTGTAGCATTCAGCCCGATATATTCCGTGAACTTTGTTAGGCCCTCCGAAAGCCATAAATGGGTCCACCAATCGGGCGAAACTAGATTTCCGAACCCTGGCGAAGGGAAAATTTAGCAAATGTTGTTAGAAAACCCTACGTTTACGTTATACACGTCATTTGATGTAATATGTACACATTACATTGATGTCCAAGTTCATGACAGATCACATTAGTCACTATGTAGCGTTCCGATTCGGTAGAATGGTTAAAATGGAGCAACAAAGTTTCCCTAAAACGAAACAGACATGGTTATCAATTTATCATCATTACTCATATTGTTATCTTAATTAAAGCAAAATTGAATGAAATGTAAGTCTGAGACCTTGATCCTACCTGAAAATTGATAACCCAAAGTTTTCCATTGCCCCATACAAAAACGAAGGGACTGCAACAGAGTCGAACTTTTTCATTGGATATTCCTCCTTAAAATAATTCCCATAAGTGTAAAGTACGCGTTCTGCGACATCCGCTGAATACTGTGTGGCCCCTTGTTGAACGTATTGGGGTGGAGCGTATGTCTAAAAAGGATATAGGTAATCAAATCATTGAGATTTGTTTGAAGTTTGACATGCTAACAATAAGACCGCAAGTTTTGATGAGGACATACCCTAACTCTAGTCTCCGGAAGTAGTTCTCCAGACGCTTCCGAATATTGGAATTTGGCAATGACTAAAGCAGTCAAGTAAGTTGACATTGCCACAGTGGGGGCAAATGTTTCCCAAACCCAGCCTTCCACACCATTCCTGCGCAGTGGTTAAAACATTAACCTTAGCAATTATCATTTCCATGTATTAGATCACTTACTTTGTGAAATAATGCGACATTTTACTCACATCGTCTCATTTCCGATGGATTCTGTGTTGAACAAAGCAACGTACTCATTTTGCCGGCCTACTTTAGCTTGTATTGTTGCCTTAAACGAAGGCTCATCAAAGCAGGGGAACATTTGGCGAGCGTGAAGTGCCTCCATATGAGAAGCTGCAAACCATCTAGTTAATCATGAAAGCGTGTTATCAGCCACAATTATTTACCAGTCCGCATATATTCTTTTTGTCATTTATTTTTTGTATTAAGAAATGAAGCATTTTGCTTACTCCTGTTCTCCAGTTTCCTCATTTTTATAACTAGAACGAAACAATCCTATAGAAAATAACAGATGGTTAAAAAAAAGTTCCTAAAAGATCAAAACTCAAAATGACAATGTACTTGGGAAATTATGTATGTACCGTTCAAAACTTCGGAAACGTACGAAGTGAAAGCAATGCGGATGTCATACGCGTCCCCCGGAATTAAATCGGAGGACAAGTGTATTGTCATATACGAATGTTTTCCATTATAGGATAAATTTTTCACGGGGATGTCTCCCGTATTATGTGTTACCTATACATTCACCATAATCCAAATTTTAAATTTGCATCATCAAACTCAAAAATAATTTATCACAAAACGAAAAATTACACAAACTCTACTCATACCGTAACATTATGTATTGTAATATTTTTCGCATGAAGAGTTATACTCTTCGCTGCCTTTTCCGCATGAACACTAATTAACACATTTCCGGGAGCCAGCCATTGCTCCCCTAAGGAGCTCTCAAAGCCCGACTGTAAAATTGGAGTAATTGTTAAAAAATACTTTTCTGGCACTATATTCTTAAATAACCGGTAGGAATACTTTAAAACTTCATCATTTTCACTACTATCACTAATCGATCTAGTTCTTCTGGTAAACTGATTATCGTTAATTCTACTACTACTGCATTCGTGACATGGTTGGGGCAATGCTGATCCCAACACTTTAACTTGATATATAGCTAGAATTACACAAATTGCTAGTAAAATCCTGTATAATCGTGGCACATTACCCCACGTGGCCCTTTTTAGTCTTCCCATTGTATTTGGCGCAACCACATCTAGCTGCATGAGCCGGGCCTTAAATTAATTAGACATTTTGGGAGTAATCTCAAATTATTCCAGACTGGAAAATTGCAATCATAATTTTCCAATTTCGACAAAATTAGCAACGCTGCACAAGTTTATTCAACCTTTAGCATAATAACCCATGATTCACGATAATAATCACAATTAATTCCAAAGCACATGACAATAACAATGTTAATAATGGTGAATCTGCCCAGCAATAGCAAAAAACGCAAATGTGACGAGACGACTCCAACAATGACCACTAGTTCCAACCCCAACTATTAAACGTTGATTAGTTTTACATTTCCGGTTGCAAGTCACATAATGTAACAATATGATCACTCAAGACCTTTTAGAGGTCCAAGCAAGGTCCCCCGTCGTTTGCTGGTCTTTGCCTTGGTCTTCGTAAGCTAAAAGAACTCCAAATACACGAACTGCTTATCTTTAATCCAGTACTGTGGTAGTATCAGTCAGTATTTCATAATCGTAATGATGATGTGATGATGAGATGAGATACATAGTTGAATTATAACTTAACGCGGATGTAATGCATCTTCAAGTAAAGTCATAAAAAAGTTTCATGGATAGCTTATCTCATCTTGTCTCTCATTTTTCCTCCTACAATACATATTACATTTATGCTCCTTGTCTTCTTGCATAATTTTGCTTGCATTCATGAGTGATTCGCGATAAAGATGAATTATTCTGAAGCATAAAGGAAAACTGAAGACGAGTGATAATTACATTGAAGCTATGGAATGGACTATACTGCTGGACTTATCCATCCATGCTATATGGTTTGGTTAAGTTTGCTGAAAAAAGATTCCACAATATGATTGAAGTATCCGGACTATGATTGTTTTGTTATATGAATGAAGAAGGTATAATGTAGAATAAGCAAGTTATTTTATAAAGCGGTCGAGATAAAGGATTTTTAGGCAGACCAACCTGTTGAATGTAAAAATATTTTGCTCTATTTTTACTTATATAATGAAGCAAAAGATGTGCGATTGTTATCATGACATGTTGTGTATGTGTGATGATCCCATGTATTCCAAAGTTCTCTGGAAATACCCAGGTCGGGGCAGGATCTCGCAAATTTAGGTAGTTTTTGCATTTAAATCGAGCATCTTCTGACATGACAAGGTACGTATGTAGCTAACATAGGTTTCTCTGTCGGTGTCAGCCAGGCAGGTTATACAATAGAGAAATTCCCACGGTGTATTCACGTCATTTAAAGATTGGCAAAGTAAAATATTATGATTTAGGATTAGGATGTGAGTTACTGCCATTTTTCTGCATGTTTGCGGCTAGAAACAATAGTATACGTTTTGCTGAGACTAGTCTTATAATCAACAGTGCAAAAACACGTTCAAGCTCAAGGTCAGCGAGATTAGCACTTTTTTAAAAATAAATCTTTCCTACTTTTATATCATATTTTGCTCTATAACTTGCTGAATGGAAGTTTTTCGTTTGTAAACTTCCAAACGTTATGATATGAACTATATGAAATTCGTTATGCATTCGTAATTTACCTCAAGCATTGCTTTGAAGCTTATACACGCGTATGTCTTAATCCTTTGTTTTCTGAATAGTGTATAATAATATGCTTGTTTGTTTGTTTGTCATTCATGTTTTGTCGATTTATTTGCATGCATGACTCATTTCATTGTCAGCTTTGTGATTCTTTTAAAAAGTAAGATGTTGGGAACAGAAAGGATTCCATGTTTGTCATGTAAATGGACAATCATCTGAAATTGTTTAGCCTTTGTTTGTATCTTCTTTTCCCATGATAAGAATACCTATTTTGAGTTAGAAAAACAAGGAATAACATGATAAACTGGACACTGCCCTGGACTGAAATGGAATGATAAAAAGTTGCCATCAATGACGATGGACACTACGCTTTTATTCATTAATGAACAGTGGCTTTTAATGAATTTGAGACGCTGGTTAATTAAACTAAAGTATGAGTTAAGTTAGGATATTGTCCGATGCGGACAAAAATTTTTAATTAGATTTATTCCGGTCAAAGTCCTTGTATCGGAATATAATGTAACAAGCGCTGCTCTCCACGTTCCTATCGGTAAACCGCGTCTCAGTACAGGGATACATAAGTCCCCTCCTATATTTCTGAAGTAGAAATCATTTAAATGTTAACTGTTGCCCTATTTTAATTTTAGTAAGTACATATTATTAAACATTTATTAAAAGAAACGGTAGATCACTCCGGGAGCAGACCCGGAACACGGAAAGACGGAAACGTTTTCAGGGCATCTTAGCGAGCAGCAGCTATTAATTGAATGTTTCGTTTGATGTCGTACGCAATTGAATTGGCTTTAAAAAACAAACCAATAAACCATTAATATAAGGCGTAATAATTAAATTAGATACTTTGGGGCAACGTGAACAACTTTCATTCCCAGCGTGTACAGGTAAAATATTATGTAGACAGCCTTCAATCTCAATCCAGCCCACTCCGACAAAAGTAAGTGGTTTCCAAAATACCGATCCCATACAAAAACAATTATCATTTATAAAGTATTTTTAAAATTTTTGAATTCCTTCCTCACGCCTAAATTTCAGCTTTATGCTGTCTGAGATAATTGCGTGCTCGTAATGCCCTTTTCAATGTCCCACTTTTAAGTAATCGAAGCCGTTTAACAAATGCGATTAAATAATCCATCACATGCAATTGCTGACAGCCGAAATTACATGCCGCTGTTAGTAAAATAGAAATCTTCCAATATGAGCTTGCAATCTGACACGTTGTTTGGGTAATATAATGCAATGAGTTCAATGTTTGAACACAACCAACATTAGAACATAGTTTTTATAAGTAGCCGCAGCAAGATTAAAATTAAATGCTAAAGCCCTTAAAATATTTGATTTTTTACGGCATCACGATGCTTTTGGCAAATTTATTTGCATGAAATATGACCTCACATCAACATCACTATCTAATTTTCCTTTTCGCCCTTTCAGATAACAACTGTTCTCTACGAACTACGCAGTTTTTGGGGATTGCTGCTTGCAATTGAAACGTCTACTTACATTAAAAATCTTTAAAAATTACCTCCCGTGTACATCCGACTTTATTTATAGAGTTTTTGTCGAGTTCCCCTCCCTACCTAAGTATGTACACCCTGCTACCCTCAATACGGATGCCCAGATCAGGTCTTGTTCCCACCCTGGAGGTCTGAGAATATTCTGACAAATGATCTCAATCGCGTGATGTGACCGTTGTGAGCCTTTGTTGTGCATGGATGTTCTTACTAATGATGTTCCAAATTAATTTAATACTTATTGAATTGAAACCAATATTATCTAGTTTTTATGGGAAGTTCGGATAAATTACGTTAACTAATGGGGATGATGATATATAATGATCAATAATGATTTGATTACTAGCTTACGAGTAACATTTAAAAATTTTAACCATGCTTGTGATTTGGAAGTGTAATTAATATCGCTAATAAACTAACACTAAGGTTAAACGGAAGACAAAACCAATGTGATGATAGTGAGACGAGATTTAAAAAATAAAATAAAAGGAGACGAGAGACAAACGCACTAATTTTTTTGAAGTAACTATTTATTAGTCCCCCCATCGGAATAAAAATAGGTATAAATGTTTACGCCTGAAGAACACACACTCCTCCAGCCCTCTTGATTTTTTCTTCCGCCTTGCGAGAGAAGAATTTCGCTTTAACGATAACAGGCTGTTTGGGGAGAACTCCTTTTCCTAAGACCTTGTAGTAACCCTAAAAAACAAAGAAATTATTAGTAAATAAAAATTGCGTACACAGTTAAAATAGAAGTTAATTCTATATCACACGAGACACTTAACAGACTTAACTTCGACTAATTCTTCGATTAATTATGCAATGAAACTTACCGCACGGACGACATCAATGACGGGAGCCTTGCCATCGGTGTTAGTCTTGTATTTCTGGCGGGTCTGTTCGCTAACTAAGGTCCACAGCTTATCCAAATTAAGAACTGGGCACCATTTCTTAATTGGGCGAGCGTGATAGTTTCTCATACCCAGCTGTAGAAAACAAACAAAGATAAGCAATGTTAAATGTTATTCAATACAAGTACCAGTGACCATTATCCATAAAAATCAATACTCAAAAAAGACAAATTATCATAAGAATTATTTAAATTAAAAATGCCAAGCTAATTTCAACCCCCGTACCTTTCCAAAGTAGCCCGGATGCCACTTATCGAAGTTAATTCTGTGGTGATGTTGTCCACCAGCGTTACCGCGACCTCCGGGATGCTTCCTGTGCTTACCTAGAATTAAAAAAAAACGCATTATAACTACTGTTGACTGTTCCGTTCCACCAAACCACAATACATAATTTAAGGGCAACCCCTTTAAATAAAATCACTGCTCATGACTAAAACTATTAACTAACTCTACAATTAACATAAAAATAACTTGTAAATCCCCTCACCGATTCTGCCATGGCCGTGGGACACATGACCCCTCAACTTCCTGGTCTTCTTCTTGTTGGTACTCTATAAAAACACAAAAAAAATCCCAATTTAAACTACACACGTAATAAACTGTCAGCAAACCCCTTATCCCACAATTAACTCCATCACTAAACACTGAATACCTCCAATTAAATTAATTAACTTACCATTTTCCAATACTTTAAAAGCTTTTACTTCACTTCAGATGCAAGCTTTCCCAGTCCTGAAATGTGAATGAAAGTGTAGCAGAGTCTGAGCACACCGCACACACTGAACGGAATTGAAAGGTGTGCGCTTTGGATGGGTTTATGGCATGGATGGGTTTATGGCATAGATGCATGTTGGGAGCTTGATCGGGGCATTGAAAGACAAATGAATGCGCTGTTACACTTCATGCTTTTGCTCAACTTGAGTAGGAATAGATGCACGTAAGCATGCGGCTGCGGCTAAAATTACAATATAGCTTGGGCCAAGTGTTAGAGTTTACGGGCGTGTTGGTTCATGGAGTCGACTAATGATGTTTATGCCAGTTAAAACGGTGTGTACATTTTGTGCATGAATGTGGGTTCAACAAAGACATGAGACGCTCTGTAATTTCGAAATGCATGCAAAATTCAAATCCAAGAGAATGATGCGGTTGCGATATGCGATGGCGAGATGACTGAATTTCAATTTAAATCCGTTCACAATTACTGTCAGTTAATTTTGTTGAGATATAGGTGCAATTAAGTAAAATTGTCATTGTTGTTTAAATTCTGGCATTTTCATTCATATAATTCATTCCAGGTATAAATGATTTTAGTAGAGACCTTCGAAATATATAGTCCCTACGAATTATTTATCGTATTACTTGATGATGTGATGATACTGTGATGATTAGTTGATTTTTATGATAATGATGATGAAAAACTGGATTGTACTAATTGCAGATTTGATTTATGAATGTGCATGTTCGGTGAAAAATTATCTCTGATTGTAGTTTTGGAAGCTTTGATAATTTGTGAACCTGTTTGTTATCGCTGGTCAATTTATGAATCTGCTGAAAGTACTAACCACAGCCAACGGTTTTTGGACTATAATTAAATTTATTTGCGAATTGAAAGTGAGGGACATGGGACATGTATGTATTGCTGTATGTGATTACTGATTAGGCATATGAATATAGTTCCAGGAGTTCATTCTCACAACCAGTTTTAATAATCATATTCATTATGCCCAACAATCATTCCATGGACCAAGGTGGTCTGGTATCAATTAATCGCACGCCTTTGTCAGGTGTGATGAGTGTAACAATGGATTTCGTAGGTTGGATAGTTTTGCTTGCGGATGTTGATGTTAAGTTGGCTTGGAGCAATACAGTAAGTCATCATCACCTCCATCAAGTCTACAACAGCCATAACCATAATCATAAAGTAGAAAAGTTACAAATTGTAATAAATTCCTCCTTCACCTTTTTTAGCATACACTGAAGTCCGTTATGCATTAGGGACTTCCCATTGAGTTCTCCTGTAAATCAACTTGTTAAGTTGATACATCCGCGTTTTAGCGGAATTTGTTAGGTAGTTCGCTTTGCATAATTAATAAATTAATTTTTGTGCTGAATTTATTCTTAATTTTTATTTCAGTTTATTTGTGTTAAAAGGTTGGCAAATAAAATCATATAGGCAATGATAAGTTTTAGTTCTTTGATTTTGTGAAGCTGTTCCTGTCGCCTTATGTTTGAGGTTCCGGTTACAAAAACGTAGTAATAGATTGTTCTAGTATAAATCAGGGTGGGTCAGTAGTCATGTGTGAACCTTCAGCTTTTGTGTATGCTATCGTGCTAAAACTGTTAATTAATGCTTATCTTTACAGATTTTCTTTAAGGTTAATTGCATATTAGCAAATCATGTAATCTATTAGAAGTATTAAAAGCTTATAGGGAATAGAAATATTGATTATTACATGCTATGCAGCATGTAATGGTTTTCTACTTGGGGGTTTGGATCAGCTGTTCTCGTCATCCTGTCTGTCTGTCTGTCTGTCTGTCTGTCTGTCTGTCTGTCTGT
>JAQGAG010000345.1:0-17304 GCA_034696835.1 Lepidocyrtus lignorum
AAAATGTCTTGCTGGTGGTGGGGCATAATATGACGGAGTCACATTATACTGATGATGATGATGGTAGTTGGAAGAAGTTCCGGAGATGTCACCCATTATTCCATGGCTTCCGAGGCTTGTAGTATGATAAGGCACTGGCGAAGTGATGGTGGCGAAGGATTCTCTCTTGGAGTACGTCATTGCTGGTCCATTGTTGATGCATAGCAATTGTCTGGAATAGGTGGTCTTGGCTATCTCAATGTATTCAGAGGGCGTGGGACTTGGGGGGATGATGACATTCGAATCGGTTTCTCCCATTCCTTCTTGGCGGACCTAATAATTATAAGTTAATGAGCCGGTAATTTAGTCACCAAAAAGCGCTAGTTTAAACTGACTATTCGCTATTTCGAATATTTAAATAACTGGAATGAGCAAAAAAACCTGGCCCAGGCGCATAATAAAAATATTCATACTCGTATCTATATACTACTTCACGGTCAGATTCGGGATAAAGGGGTGGTTGGATTTTTTGAACATTAAAAAATTACAAAATAAATTTTTTTGACAAGTAACCGAGAATTTCATAACTTAATCAAGATTAAGCTTAACAAACCTAACGTTCTAACGTCCAACGTAACGAACCTATCCTTCCAACTTAACAAACTTATGCTTCCAAACCAATAAACCTAACCTTCCAAACTAAAAACAAACGTAACTTTCCAAGCAAACAAACCAAGCTAACAAACCTAACCTAACCATAAATAATATTTTCAATTCCAAAAAACGAAGAAATAAAAAATTTCTATGTCCAAAATGTCGACCACCCCCTTAGGCCGAATCCAACCCTACTTCACTACTACATACTTCAAATATTTAATAAAATGGATGATTGTGCCTTGGCCCATTTAACAATGCTTACGTGTTGATTGTTGTAATTGCGGGCCGTGTCTGGATTCGTCTGTTGGTAGTGGGGAACTGGAAGTCCTCCTCCTCCTTGACCTCCTCTCTCCTGTCTTCCAGACATGATGAATTGATGATGCTGACAAAACACTGCTAGCTAAATTTCGAATTTATTGGCTCTCATGAGCACTGGCCGATTTAATTAATATCCGAAAGCAGTTGAACTTTTAACCTGTTCTTAATTTTAAAAAATGTGGATTTTTTCTGTCTTGCTTTCAGCTACCAACAACATGGAATGAAATGAAAGTCTGACTCCTCTAAATCACTGTGCTCACTATTTTTTACAATTTATAGGCTGCTCTTCTGATGATGATCTCGATCTCTTTTTCTGACTTCCTTTTAGCTTCCAACAGTACCAACAACTAAAGGAGTGATCAGCTCTCATCTCACGGTCAGCCAGCCTCCTCAAAACACAAAAGGCTCTTTGTGCTTACTGCATTAGCTGCTATGCGTGTGTAAGCAAAGGTTTATTTGGCCCCTTCACTCGCGCTCGTTCCTCGGTCACCCGAAAACGTCATCATCTCAAAAAAGGCAACGATCATTGATAAGAAAATAACGCACCCTTCCTCTTCAGAACATGACCAAAACGTATGACAAATGAAGTAATTTGAATAATAATGCAACCACGTTTGGTATAGGTACGGTTTCGATATCGTGGAATATGCATAAACGGGTATCACGTCACGTATAACGTATCATCATCACTATCACTCAATGCACAATCGGTTTTTTTAGTCGGGACGACGTATGTCATCTGCATCTGCATCTGCTAAGTACATCTCAAAACAACAGCATCATTTTCTCTCCGTCAGCAATGTCAGCATCAGCAGGTATTTTGATTAGAACGTGCGTACGCAGTAGTACGTACGCACGTACGTATACGCAAAGCATCGTCGGTTGAAGAGATGCTCAATGCTCATGTATCGTTTTGATGCGTAATTACTAATTACTCATTAGGTAGTACAAATTATTATTTATCTTCGTTTTCGTATCATCGGCTTGACACTTTTGCATTTAGTACCTAATCATTTCGTCCCTTCTTGACCGCGTGTGTCCAGTGTGTTTTTAGCGTTTCTCATGATGCCCCATGACTCGGCTGGGACCGCAGACTGACTGACCTCTCCATGAGTACCCCTCCCATTGACTAATTTATCGTTGTCTAATTGTGGATCGGTTGCTTCCTCCATCATCGTTAAAATTTTAACTTGATTTTGTTGGAGTCAATTTAAGATGGCTTCTCACTGGATGCTCGTGAGCGATGAGAGCATGTTACTATTGGGGAAATGGACGTGTGATGAACTGGAGAAGATTCTAAATCGGGTTGAATTCAAATGCAATCGGTAATATTGCATGCAATTGTTGAAAAGACTCTAGTTCATGCCGGACACGAAAAAAAAATCCCCATTTTAGGTTTAGCAGTGTTCATGAGACAATCCACTGTTATCCTTTTGGATATAATGAACGCATCATTCAATGTATCATTATTATGCCAGCACCATTGCATTTCATTACATAGTTTTTTGTTCCTTTTTGCAGCGATTTTTGTGGATGGGAAAATCGAACCCTAACATTTGTGCATGGAGCAAAGACATTTTATGTAGATGCGGAAGAGGCGAAAACGTTAACTATCACTTCAATGAATTTTAGTGAGTGTCACCACTCCCCATTTCAAGAAATAGCGACGGATGTTGATCCTATTTTGCCAAAACAGTTATTAGTAAGTTATTTAACAGAAATATGTTCCCCGTTTCAAACTAAAATTGTGTCGAAAAAGCTTTTTCATGGGGAGGTGTGAGGTGTGTGAATGCTCTAGACTGTCGTGTAGATAAGTTGGAGTTGAGTTTGATTCCAATTCCAACTACATAATGGAAACTTTAACCA
The DNA here is from genome assembly GCA_034696835.1 of Lepidocyrtus lignorum. NCBI lineage: Eukaryota > Metazoa > Arthropoda > Collembola > Entomobryomorpha > Entomobryidae > Lepidocyrtus > Lepidocyrtus lignorum. The sequence continues at coordinate 2,821 of JAQGAG010000345.1, forward strand.
AATTACCAACATAATAGGGAATTTCTTCATCCTTGGTAATTTCAGTTGGTACAAGAGATTGGGTTGAAAAAACCTAAAATTAGCCTGCAATGGTCACGGATGGGGAGGGCTAAGAGTACTCCAGCTGAGGACGAGGACATATTGCCGAACCTCATTCATAATGCCCCAGAGAATCTGGATGACATTAAATATTAAACTGTTTTCGCTCATTTCCGTGTCACCTTCAAACAAGATAACAAACAATAGCCGAGTGTGCTCTTTTCTATCTATCTTGTTCGTCGCCCGTTTCCGATTTCAGACAACACTCATTATTGCTATGTTACTAACTATAGCTGTAGTGTTAACTTTATTTCTCGTTCTTTGATATCGGTTTCCAGGATAATTTAACACTTTTAAAAAGATTACAATGCGATAGGAGTGTTGCTTGTTTCTCCTATTTGTCGGAAAAATTATTTATATACTCTCATTACAAACCTCAATTATACACGTACATACCTAATCATACTAATCATGTAGGTTGATATGTAATACGTATCATCCCATTGCATGATATATGAAGAGAAAAAATCTTTTTCGTGAATGATTACGCCTTCTTGTGCCTTTTTCTCTTTCCAGGCCACATTTGTGAACTCATCGTGAACTTTGTAGTTGAGCCTTGTCATTTTGTAACACGAGAATTTTAATTAAGTACCCAAATACGAATCGTACAATTTCCTCCGACCATTTTCCACCTTTCACTTGCACAGTCCTTTTGTTAGGGAGAGCGGAAGGAATGGCATTCAATTTAAGCCAGATGTTTCATGCTAATCACGCTCGATTCAGTTCACTGTGTAATGAAATTACTAGTACTAAATAATTATAAATTATGATACTACTGGGATTACTAATTTTTATAGTTTACCAATATTTATTGGAACCTACAACTTGTCTTCCTCTGTTATTACGATAGGTTGGTATTTATATGGAATCTTCTCAGTCAAGTAGTAGGAGCAGTTACGTTGTCATTTCAGAACTACACAACATTGCTTTAACTAGCCATCTGGATTTTTGAACATTTTTTTACATGCATACATATTACATACTCCAGAAACTGCGTAGATTTGTTATCAATCATCAGAAATATAAATAATAATAATTAAGCGCAAGATCCGATGACATAACTGACCAGACACTGCCTGTTATACGGAGCAACCATCATGGGAGAAAAGAGGATGGAAATAAAAAGGTGCTCTGAAAACAAAACTACATACTAGAGAAGACCAACTACAAAAGATGGGCCCGAAATGCCTGTCCCTATACTGAAAAGAATGAATATTTACCGGTATTATTGTTGAGGATGAGATGGATATATATTGTGATGGCGATTGTTGCGGTGGAAGATGTACTTTTGAACTTTTGAAGTGTACTTTTGTACTTTCGAAGTGCATGGTATGGAAATTATTATGATGATGGAATAAAATCAGGCAAAATATTATAGAATGGTAAATATGCACTTTGCTCAGTTGGCTTCGCTCATCATTACTGTGTGAGTTGTTTGTGTTGAGCCGTGAGCTCCAAACGTCCACTGCCTCATTCTTGCCATCCCAAAAAATATATTTTTATGAAGCCGCATGTGAGTGAATGTGACTTATTTTGAAAGGAACGTTTATGGTGTTATTAGTTTTAAAGTAAATCTCCATTTTTATTTTGCGAAAGCATTTGTCTACTTTCAGACAAATAATAGTAAAATGAATGAACTGAACTATTTTTCAAGGGAGAAAGTAGTAAAACCTGGAGCATTAGAAAACAGGAACTGAACAACTGCTGTTGTGAAGGGAAGGTCCTTTGTATTCCTCAACCATTTCCTATTGTGTATCAGTTGGTGCATCTCATTTGCTACAGCATATAGCTAGAAACAAGTAGATGAAATGTGTTGTAATTTGTACTACGCATATTATATATCAAGGTTGTTTATTGAGTTTATTATTTTATATTTCATACCTCTTCATTGGATAGGTCGTTAACAAGTCTTTTTACGACTTTTGGCTTCAATTCCTTTGCCTCAACTTCGGTGAGGCCACTGAGATATTCACATAATACACTTGCATCCTTTTGTTTAGCTGATTCTGGACGAGATGGTGGAGTGGTGGTGGTGGTGGCTACAGCTTGACTTGCGAATTCCGGTCTTATCGTGTGTGCCAGTGATGATACGCCTGTGATAATAATGGACGAGTCAGGCTCCTGTATAAAGGGTTTGAGATCGACTTCCACAATGTAGTCAACCTGGGGTGCATCATCATCACCATCATCATCCATATTATCCTGATCAATAGTTGACTTGGTTTTCGGAACCAACAATAACCAAACGACTGCCCTTTTTTGGAGCGGCTTTAAACAGTCAATGACCTGTTTAAAGTGAAATAAAATGGAGTGAAAGTTTATGGTATGAAAAATATTGGCAAATGGCACTTATTGTTATTAGTATTATTATGCACGTACCTTATCTTCAAAGGCCCAACATTTTTGCAAACTCCCTGATTTTTCGGCACTCAGCATCCAATTTCCTCCGTCCTTCCTAATGCACTCGATCTACAATATTACAAAACATAAAATCAGAACTATTCTTATAATACTGGTTCACGTAAAAAAGGAGTGAGTCGGTTGACTGAATATTTTGGTTAATTATAGGTACCTTTTCTCCAAGTCCTCTTTGTTTCTCAAGAAAACTGTTCCATGTTAGGTGATGATACCTTGAGCTGAAGTTGAGTTGCCGAGATCCATACTTTTTCGGAAGCCTCAACTCTATTAGCCATTGCGAAGGACGCTTACGAATTTCTCGCGGCATGTTTCTAGGTGCTATGTGTGTTCTGCAGGAAGTCAGAAAAGCTACTGTTTCAGTATCAGTCAGGTCATCAGTAAATGTAAACCTAAGATAGTGTGGCTGTCTCAAATGTGAGCTAGTCAAATGGAAAAGTGTAGGTTATTTCTTTTCTTGTAACTTTGACAAAGAATGCTTTGATATTTGATGACCTTCTTCTCGTTTTATATCATGTACAAACATACATACCTAGATTAGATTCCCTTTTTCTATCACCACAACAAGCTCTTTGCTTACACATAAATGAGGTCTACGCAGCTATGAATGATGTTAAGTATTAGGTTATTATGTTATGAATTGTGAAAAAAAGCCATTGCATTAAACGTGTACAAACACCTTTCCAACTTTCTTACTCTTCTTCCATTTTATGACACTGAAAAGGTCGTCAAGTGGTTGTAAAAGTGTAGATATAAAAGCTCTTTACAGTTTTAACTCGCCCTTTATGCTGCGTAATAATTAGCTCTCATACATATTATCATAATGTACTGCTTGATGTTTGTAGTTTTTCTTGTCGTGCATCTGGATAATAATATGCGTAATCTCGTGTACAACATACAATATATGGTTATGGTTTTGTATTCACCCTTTTCTCTATTTCTCTCTGGAAAAGTTGGGTGGGGGAAGTGAGATGAGTAGGTATGCTGCCGTGCTGGGCGGCCCTCAGCCCCTTCAATACACTCGATCATGAGGCACTCGAAGAGATCACAGGTCACGCTGGGGCATGTGGCTGCTTCAATGAGGATAACATGATCCATTTGAATTGTGAATAGCTATGATTATGTATTATGAATGACTAGCTCACTAGGGCAAGATAAGATGAATAATAATGCTTCATTTTAATTTGATTAGTCATGTTGACTGCTGCTTAGCGAGGATGGGGATGATGATGATAAGCCCATTTTACTTTAAATTGTGACCCAATGTAAAGCAGACTGGATCCCCACACATACTATCGCTAAGGCACTCCCTCCGGTCTTTTGCTGTCATCAACCTCCACAGATTGCTTATCATCAGTATCAGTTTCCTCGACCGAATACTTTCCAGTTCCGAGGAGGATATAGCTCCCCCTCCACACCCTTCCGAACAAATCGTATAGTCCGTGACCTTCCAGTAGAACTTCTTACTGCTCAAAAATATCATCTCAAAGGAAAAGAGAAATGGGAATGGAAAGTGCCAGAGGCAAAATAAACACAAAAAAATCCTTTCGTGAGAGGATGGATGGATGGATCGATATTATGGCAGCGTCGTATCATGTCTGACATGAGGTCGGTTATCGAAGGCCTTGCACTGGCCCTCCCGAAACTCGATCCTTCCCATGGGACATTCCTGGAAAAAATAACAAAAATATTTGACATATTATTATTACTCCTGATACATGATAATCGCTTTTTGAGGATAAGCATATTGATAAAGAACAAGCGATTAAATTCCGGATGAGGATGAATAATGTGATGAAAAACTACTAATTTGGAGGATTAACATTTGCATTCTGATCAACTTGAGTCCATTTCCGTTTCCCCGAGTGAAAATAGGTTAAGTGGCTCCTAAAACCCGTTTTTTGGCAGGGGACCACCTTCCTGCATTTCATTACGCACGCATTATTCAGGGGCAAAGTGAGAATTTTTGGCAAGATAAGCGATTTACAGACGACATGAAAGGATTACCTAATTTTAATCTCAATTTGTTGGACCTACCTGATTGTTACACAGTTGGTGTCGGTCGGGTAGCATGCCTTATCTTCCTGAAAACAAACCAATCACTTCCCATCCATTTCAATCAAACTCAATTCATCAATTCATTCCAACAATGAAAAATCATTACAATCCTGGAGGAATTCCTCCTTCCTTCTTCCCTCCCACTACTACAGATATACCTTAATCATAAGCAATTTACCTCCATTATATGAAATTAGCTACCTCCATGAATGCAAACACACTTTTTTTTCCTGCTCAGTCCTAAATATCCTAAATGAGCTTGATTTCATCAGAATTCATGCACAGCCCATGTACTTTCTTACCATGCCGATGCACTTTTAGCAACCTTCTCATCATCATCATAGTTTATATAACTGTTGCTATGGCTGGAGTCGTCAGTCTAAAATAAAAATGACAAGAATTATTTAGCCTTCCTTTCTTTGCATATTAAGTGGGTCACCTGTTGTGAGGGATAATCGCGCCCGCTACTCCTACCGGTCGCAACCTTTCAATGAAGCCATAAAAAGGGAACAAGTTTGTATTCTTTGAGCCCCAAGAAGAAATGTTGCAGTCATAAATGCACATTTACCTTTCCCATCCACATCTCAACTCAGTCAGACCAAACAGGATATATTATAATGTTCTCTTTTTTTTGCTATCGCAAATGTCCAGAGATGTGTAATAGGTATTGAAACAAAATGTGTTAAAAATGGACACAAAATTATTTTCTCTCCCTCACCCTCCCTCTCATTTCTCATAATTCTTAAATGTCTCCAGTTGATGAGACTTGCTGTATTTTGCAATTTTCTTTCTTTCTTTCTTTCTCTTCCCTCCCAATTGAAAAATAAATAGAAAAAAACGAGAGAAAATAATGCGAAATGCAGCATTATTGAATATTTATATTGAATATAGCTTTGCTTAGGCTTATCAACACCCAATAATACACATCAATAGGTATATGATGATGATAAGTTTTGCTGATATGATGACTTGACAAAATGAGACGATTTGAAGTGAATGAATGATTTGCCATCCTCTAGTTTCTCACGGGTTTCTATAAATAAATATAGCTAATAATTACAGATTACAAATCTCTTTTTTGTAATCTGCATTTTGTAATCCGGGTCTGAGAAAAAATCAGTTTGGGACATCAGACTAACTGGCAAACCACAAACAAGCCAGGTTGGCTGAATAATTAGATTTTGCCCCGTCTCATTACACCACTCACTTCTCCATTATTAACTGGGCTATTATATGGCCCTGTCTCAAACAAGCAGTCAGCCCTTCCATCTCACTCTCGTAATTTTCTCCCCTTTGTTAATTCTCAAAAAGGACAAAATTTCCTAAGCATGGCTTGCTTTTTTATCCTCGTCTCCTCCACTTTTTCATGGTTTATTGTAGATATTTAATTTTAACTGGTAATGTGGCTTGAGCACCAGCTCCCATAAAAAACATGAACAGAAGTCCATTCCGAGCCATGTTTGATTTGATCCGGATCCCCACAAACATTTACCTTTTTTCCACATGACATGACAAAAACTTCATCTCTTGCTTATCTTTCAGGTGTAGGTGGGGAAGTTGTTTAGAGGTGGAGATGACCACATCATCATCATCACCATTGCCACTGCCATTTTATATACGGTCCGCCGCCCTACATTTATATAGCCAAAAAATTGCAATTTTTGGCCATTTCACGGATTAAAATCTGGAGGAACGCTGGAGGAAATTTATATGGCCTGCATGTCATGTCTGTTTAATATGCTGGTTGGATTCATCTTGAATTGTTGGGAGCCAGCAGCCTCGCCAAATGTCAATAGATCTAATAACTTTGAGATGAGGAGATGCTCAACTTGAATTGTCTATTGCCAAAATGTCCGAAGATCTAATCAATTATATTTTTCATACATTTTTTTCACGAGATTGTCTTTAAAATGGCTTGTAAGACAATGGCCGAGCTGATCCCGCAGATGGAGATGGGCTGATCGAATCCGATATATTTTTTTAAAACTATTGATAATAAAATTGCTAATGAACTCGGACATTTTTATTCCGTTCATAAATCATCCCAGCAGATTTTTTCTCCTCCTCGAAAGCATTCATTTTTCCTGTGAGATTGAAAAATAATTGCTATTGCATTAGCATATTTTTTTGTTGGGTTTCGATCATTTGTAAAAAGGAGGTGCATTTTGGAGTGAGGTCGTAAGACCATTTTGAGCATTTTGGATTAGAAGCCTTTCATTACTCAAGTGCATTTTTTTATAATGGGCCGACTGTTCATGCTCATATCAACCCATTTTGAAGTCTGTTGCGGCTTTTTCCCTATAAAACTGTAAAGCCATGTCTCTCCTGTTGAGAATGAGAAATGAACGGTGACGTTTTTGTTTCAACCAAATGAAAAATCCAAACCGTGAATATTTTGTAGCCTTATCTAAATCCTCTTCACCATTCAGATATTAGAAAAAAGACAATGGGAAATTTTAGAGAAAAAATAGCCCATGGGTTTTATCGTGACCCCTGGCCACTCACATTATCCATCATCCATCTCTCATCCATATCATAATATTTGTAGGGAACAACTCATCATCACCATCTCCTCAACGATGTTTAACTTTTTTGCTCAACAAAAGTACTCAAATACCTGTTACTGTTCACACATGGATGGATATAAATATAAGTATTTCGTCCGTTATTGGGGGAAAAAGGTCCTTCTTCAGGATTCAACAAAGCAAGACCATTATTTGACATCAGCCCATTTCTAATGCTCATGTGCTTAGTTATCTAGACGGTAGCAATAATGGATAACTATGGCTATGGCTATGTGAAATATTTTATTTTCCTAATCTGAGCTGGCTCCTCCAAAACATCTCCAACTATTATATGTGGCCATTCAAAAGCTAAAAATATTTTCAACTTTTTTCTATCCTTACCTGTACCATGGAGCGGCCACCATATTTAGTCCAATCCAACTTATGATTATGTTAAAATCCCAGTCCGGTCCTGAATCAATCAGGCTCTCACTTTGTCCTTTGGGACACCCATCCCATCCCATACAGCAATACAAGCCTTTCTTTCTCGTTTATTCTCCTCAAAAGCACATTATTGAAATATATTCTCAATGGACCCTTTTCTGCTTTTTGTTCCGATCCAGCTTGTCCCCATAATCATTATTTTTTGACATTTTCTCACTTTGCCCCAAAAAGCCACCTTTTTCTTAATGCCCAACTAACTCCAATCATGTTGATAATTAATTGCAAACTTTACCTTTTCGTCATCTCACTTCCTTCAAAATTACGAACTTAAAGCAGTATTAAACGCGACACGGGACCAAGCGTTCATTCACTCCATAATAGTAGGATCTCTTTTCTCCTTATTGCTTAATATGTTTACCTTACCTGGCTCTCACATGTCACAACAGAGCAGACCAGATATCAGACCTGTGCAAAGCGACACTGTCACATCAAAGGGTTGAGATTGGCGGATTTATAATGAACAAAAAAGTCAGAGAAAAAGTGAAAAGCTCTCTTCTCCATTTCATTCCCTGCTTGATCATCAACATCAACTTTCTTCAGATATCACATTCATTTTTCCCGAGCCACCTTCCAAACGCCACCTTTTGAGCGCCATCCTCATCCTAACCTTCATTATTCCTACGTTCATTTCTCATTTATCCCCATCTGGATTCCTCCACTCCATCAATCCTCCCAAAAAACCTCCAATAAAAAGCTTCATGAAAATCATATTCCCTTTAAGAAATTCTAAAAAAAATGTCGGCTTCAGAGTCACAGTCCTGTGAACCTTTAATTATTGTAGTCATCTCATCTCATAAAAGGCAAACCCACTTATGTACGCTAATGAAAGCTATTATTTCGGTGACGTTGTCCCAGCTTTGCCTTCAAACAGGTAGCTTTTCGGGCTCCATTATATTAAATTATATTTAATCCACTATATTTACAAAGAAGTGGTCCGTTAACAAATATAACCATCTCATTCCAAATTTCATCCCTTGACAAGTCTACCTTTGGAAAACTATATTTTCCTAGCTTCTCCCAACTCATTTCGAATCATGGAGAGTGGGAGCTTCCTCACCACCCTCGGGGTTCGGCAATGAGTTGTACTTATCTATGCACTTATCAGAGCTCATCCATGTCCGTTTTTCTGTGAGGTGAAAGTAGGAAATTGTGCACCTAACTAAGTTGGTACTTGGTACGACCAGGAAGTGTACTTTAGTGTACTGAAGTGCAGGAAGACTTTGGAGTGTATTAATTATCGCTTTAACTAGTTATCTCGATGTTTGAATTCGCTTCGCAACATTTGAGTATTAATGCTATTAATGATTACAGGTAGGTGATGACATTAGTGTTCGTTAGTTTTACTTGGCATTTTCCTGCTATCAGAACATTTAGATATCCTAACAAAGCAAAAAAAAAATAACGTCAAATTAATTATTGATGCATCAAAACTAACAATAATAGAGCTAAACAAACTATGTATTTCCTATGAAGTTATTGTAGATCACGGATTTATACGGACTTTTATGCTGCCATTATTGTTGCCATCCAAGTTGGACAGTTGCACTGGTGTCACACTACTAGCCGAGATAATGATTCCAGAACGTTACATACATTTTAACTACTACTCGAAAACATGCGAGGGAACTAGGGAGTTAAGTTTACTTATAAGTTTATTTATTTTACGACTGTTAATAATTTTATAAAAGTTATGAAAGCAAAAATAAATCTAAACGGTCTTATGGTAATAATACACGCATTATTATTATCCACTCATAATTATAACGCACGCAACCGCATAAAAAGGTTGGAGGAAGTGAGTGCAACATCACTCTCCTCAATGACGTGATGTTTGGCTTGTTCCAAGACTTAATGAAACCTTGCCGTCCCATTGTATAATGCGTACTTATATAACGCGAATAAATGCGTTTTCATGCTATATTCGTGGTTGTACCTTCTAAATATCGGGGTATGTGTTGGTGACTGGTATTTTAGATGTACTTGTAACGGAAACAATTTATTTGTGGTTGACAAATGGGAGCGTTATGGTATTATGGTATTAATTACTATGGAATTGTTTACCGATAGTTTAAATGAATTATTATCAGTTTAATAATATTCATTGTAGTAAGTAATAGCTGTGTACAACGGTGTAGCTCGGTATAATTAATTCAATTAATGGCAATTTATTTGTACTTCATAAATAGTTGACAATAGCATCAGTTTACACGGAAGAACGTGTTTATAATTTGAAACTTCCCCTTTTCAAAGTACGTCATGCCGGGTCTTCTGTTGCTCATGCTACAGGCTGCGTGTACTCTCCGCTCGTGGTGCTTATCAATAACGTCCTTGCGTTTAAAAACGGCTTTGCAGTTCCCACACACATAGCGCCAGTTATCATGATCTGTCTTCTTGTGAATCTGCAGTGTTTCGTTTTTCACGTACTTTTGATCTGAAAATGATAGCAATAAAATATTAGATACTGCGTATTAGATACTCCGTAATGATATTGGATGGAAATATTTTATGTCAAAAGTTCTCACCGCATAGGTTACACTCGAAATCCCCCCGTTGGACTCTATTTCCTATGTGGTGAGAAACGACAGCGGGTTTTTCAGTTGTTTTTCTAGGGACCTTCTTGAGTGGGCTTCTCGACATTTCCCTCTGGGTAGTTCTGACTCTTGCAGAATGGCGTCTCTGACTGGAAGAAGCAGTATTCGCAGTATTCGCGGAGGAAGGAGCAGTATTCTTCGGTCTGTTATTCTCATCAGACAGCAATTCCAGCTCTGAAATTTTAGCGAGTGCTTTGTCCAGTTCACTTTTCGTTTCTTTCAAAGTGTTAAATTGAGCTAAAAAGTTATCGCGCTCCTGTTTAGTTTTCTCCAGTTTCCTTGTCAGTTGTTTGTTGGTTTTCTTTACGACTTTGAGTTTAGTTTTCTTTTTTCTCAGTGCGTCAATGGCCGTTCGTCTTTTAGTGACGATTGAAGAGACATATTTTCTATATGCACTGCGAAGATCCATACTTGACAAGGCCCTCGTTTCAGGCGAATCCCCCAATCGTTCGCGAAATAGCTGGTCTCGTATTTCGGAAACATCCAGTAGTGCGCCATTGAGCTGCTTGACCAAGTCCTCTATTTTCATACCCTGTTTCTTTCCTACTTTTTCTGCTTCGTCAAGTTCCGCTACCTTCTGAGCAGAAAATTCTGCCCATCGTTTGTTGACGTTTTGATAACTGGCGATTCGTTTAATGAGTTGATCCCGGTCAGGAATAGTTTGGCCTTGTTGATGTTGCCTCGCCTTTTTATCTTCCCCTTTCTTCTTCTGTTGGCCTTTTGAGTTGTTGTTATTTCCGGTATAGCTGGGGAAAGGGCTGGGGCCAAAGCGGGTGAAGTGATAATCTGTGTTCTCCCCTTCTTCTATGATCACCCAGACGCTATCTGCACAATAAATTATTATTAACAAAGCTGCTAAATGTTACTCCCTACTTGTAGTAGTACAATATTTTCATTACTTACTGTCGTGAGAGCCCCATAGCTTATCGTCTTTGCTGTAGGGAGTTTCTGCATCGAAGAAATGATAGTTGTCATTCGGTGGCTTGTTCTTTGAGCTCTTCCAGTTCCCATTCCTGTAGTAGCCTAATTTAATTCATTCATTCATCATTATTTTTAATTTTTAACACTTGAGTACGTATTTCATATTTATGACGTAAGTTATTTTACCGATTTTAAAACCACGAGATTTGTCAGAGCGTATCTGTTCCCAGGTGTTCTGTATACTAAGTATACTTCCACCTAGCTGCCTATTAAGCGCAAACATTCTGTGATGCAGGCCATGTAGAAGTGCATCTTTGTTTTCGCATATTTCGACGAACTGTAAATTTAATATTAATAATTAATTAACTAATAATTAATTATCTAATAATTTAATTTAATATTAAAATTTAAAACTTTATGAGTTTTTAGTTGTACATTTACGCGTGTTTTAACCTCCCACTCTTCATCCTCATCAGCGTGCCTTCCTTTCGCCTTCACCGACCCCCCTATCACTCTAAAAAACTGGCTGTGTATTGTGTCTTCATCTGCGCCAGGTAAAACATCCAATACGTCGAAAGGGTCCATGATGATGATGATGATGAAGGCACTTTAATTTGAAATTATCTTTTCAAAATTAAAAATTTATCGAATCAAAATTTAAATCAACTACACAACCACTTGAACTAACGTATTTTTCGTGTGTAAAAACGAATTTAAGTTTATTGCACTGCGAAAGATCCAAATTGTGAGGAATGGCTAGTGGAAATGCCAAAAAAATACAATATACCTACTACCTCCGAGCCACCATCGCCTAACATAACAATATGAAACTTATTTACTGTTAGCCTATGCGTATTATGTGCGTGTCCATTTTAATATTCAATACTACTCATATCCATATCCATCCTCTCCATATTATCCTTTATATAGTCCACTAAAATATATGCATGCTATGCAATACTATGCATATAAAAGGAAGCCAACTCAGAATATATTCTGGTAAACAATTAAAGTTTTCAGTAACTTCCAACCGCCACATCTTTCCCAAGAACGGAAAAATATAGCCACCATTCCCTGTACCGTCCCACGTATTAAGTATGCTCCTTTCCAGTACCCTTACACGGCAATCTCATCATTCTCATCCCCTTTGTTTGTCGTTGGCGGGAGGAGGCTTGGCTGGCTATTGCTTGTTTTTTTCCGTCATCTCGTCAGTGCTTACGGTGTGGCGTGGCTTTTTTTTTCGTTCGAGTTGTCGGGTGCAATTATGAAATACGCTCAATATATCATGACCCTAGTATTATATTACGGTGGAGAATGCAACACATACCGACATACCTAATACCTACACCTTACTTACACATTGAACATTCAAATTGAACTGTATAGAAGATAGAAGTTAACTGTATTGTGTAAGGGTGTTTTAGTTAAATGCGAGTGCAAAGGACTCAACAAATTATGTAGCTTTAAGAAGTAGATAAATTCATACGAAAATGTATTTTAAAACATAATCTTAATATTAATATTAACTATCTCAAGTTTAATATTATCATTATTGTGGAGAGTGTCAAATCTCAAGGTTCGTCCTGCCAATGTACAGACCGAGGTTTTAAATAGGACCAATGTCCACTATTATCCTGTGGAGACGGAACTGAGAGTATTCTCTGTTCCGTTGTCTTGTGCGATACAAGACATAATGCTAAGCATATAATTATGGTCATAGTTAGGAATAGATTAAGGGCGTAGTTAAGTAGTAATTGGGCAATCAATAGTTACGTATAGCAATTAAGATATTCAGCACTTCATGCAATAATTTTTTAGTCCACTGATTAAATATAGTGATCAGTGTGCTTTATAAATTATTACATTTACAATTCTCATCCGTGGATAGTCACTTGATATTCACCTTTTCATGTGAAATAAACGAAAATTCCTTCTATCGACATGCTATGCACACTATGAGTGACCTTTGACCTCCTTTACTTATGGAATAGATATACAATACACCAAAGTTCAAAATTTGGGCAAAATCGGTCAACACGTTCAAAAGTTATCGCAAATCTAAATTTGACCTGAACTTTGACCCCCTTCGAATCATTAAATCTGAAGCAGTTGTCATATGTAATATCTCTGATGAACACATCTTCATTTTCCCGAAAACATAATGCCAAAATTCCCAACCGTTCCAAAGTTGGCATTTCATTGCAAACTTAAATCTGAACTTTGACCCTATCCGGGTCACAGACCCACTCCAAAAACGATAGGCTTCTTCCAAGGACAGATATACACCTTCATACAAAATTTGAGCAAAATCAGACAACGCATTTGTCGAAAATTTCAATTCGAATTTTTTAAATCAGTGATTTTTCAGTGACTATGTAACTGACACTGATGAAACATATACCACTGAAATCAGTAATTAAAATCCTTTCTTTTGATACCCCATTTACTATATCATGTCATTTGAAAACAATGATGACCTTGACCTTTGACTTACTCACTTTAAGTACATCGATTGACCCCAAAAACAATAGGGTTCTTCCGAGGATAGATATACATAATCGTACAAAATTTGAGCTAAATCGGTATACGCGTTCAAAAGTTATCGTGCACACGGACGGACAGACAGGATGACGAGAACAGCTGATCCAAACCCCCGAGTAGAAAACCATTACATGCTGCATAGCATGTAATATAACAGCAGTACATTCATCATTGTTATAATAGTGTCGTGAAGAAATTTTATCCTTACTGTGGAAGCACTATTTAGCAATCTAATCGAACTCCGTGGTAGTAAATTATTGCAATTAACAGGCCAGTCGTTATTTTACTAGTAAGTCATTCCTTAACGACAAAAATGCCATTATCACATATACCGTTACATTACATCAGATCACATCACATCAGATCCCATCACATCAGATCAGATCACATCGCCCTGTAAGAAGAAACTTATAAATGTAGTCTTCGTCTGCATTAATAAACAAGCCTGTTCTCTCCAATTTCTCCCTCTTGAGGTGGTATGATGGGGTTGATGACGATGATGGAACTATGTTACTCAACTCTACCAAAAAAAAAACTTTACAATCCTATCATGGGAACTGGCTTATTTAACGGGGGAAAGTTGCGTTCATCTAAAGAAGAGGTTCATTTGGAAATGGAAATGGCTTATTCAGCGGGGGAAATTTGCGTCCAAGATGAATGGCCTATTCAGCGGGGGAAATTTGCGTTCATCTAAAAAAGAGGTTCATTATGCAATTGAAATGGCTTATTTTACGGGGAAAGTATCGTTTGTCCAGAGGAGAGGCTCATTTGGCAATTGAAATGGCGTATTTTACGGGGTAAATGGCTTATTTTACGGGGAAAGTATTGTTTGTCCAGAGGAGAGGCTCATT
>JAQGAG010000346.1:0-17275 GCA_034696835.1 Lepidocyrtus lignorum
TAGAGCGCGGACAGACGGACGGACGGACGGACGGACTCGTGTCAAAACCAATACATACCTTACAGGTACGTAATAAATGGAATATATACCTCCCCTACATGGAGGATATGAAAGGAAACGGAACTCCACTTTGTACTGGGAGGGGGGAGAGGCAAAGAAGGAGAAAATGAAAAGGAGTCGGATTAACCCTGTTTTACATTTTATTTGGGTAGTTAGCATCAACTAAATAGTTTTCCTTTTCCTGGTAAAACTATCCATCCATCTTCATCCACTTTCTCCTCGGAGATGCAAAAAGTGGAGATTGGATATGGAATAACTTGAGCTATAGTGGATTCCCAAAAGTAGCAAGTTTTCTTTCACTTGATGCTCTAGTCTACCTCCTGTATCATCATTACCTGTTCCATTTTTTTGTTAAACCAGGTTATGGCAAGTCAAGTGACTCACTTGAAGAGAGTGGGTGGTGGTTTGATATTTGATACTAATTACCCTTCTTGTCTTTCGCAAAAACCGAGTTTTAACGTTGAAGCTGTTATCTAAGTCTGGAAAATTCTATTCATTTTTTATCGACATATGATAGCATTCACAAAGGTGGAATGGAAAAGGAACTCCGTGAAACATGATATGACATGCCCATTGAAGAGTCAGCCTTTTTGCTTAGACTTAAAATATCAGAAATGTCCAGACTAACAAAGTAAGTCATGCCGAAATACTCGCTAATTCCAGCTCCAGACCTCCCGCCAACTCAAAAGATAAACTGTAAGCCATCTCATTTCTCAACGTTTTTTAGAGAAAAAAATTGTCTGCTTGTTTGTCCTACTTTTTTTTTTGTTAGAGAGCTTCCAGTTATCCAGTCTGTTTCAGAAGGACAAACTTTTCTCTCTCTCCAGTAAACTTGGTTGGGAGGAAATACAGGCGACGATCACATTACAGTTTGTATGGAAAGGTTGAGGATTATTGACAACATGAAATGTTAAATAAATGATTAGAATTGATTGGACAATTCTTACAATTTCACCCACATTTATTCGCAGAAATGCAAGGAAAATGCTCACAACAGCACTCATTTCAATGCCATTTTTTCTTCATTTCACCTTGCTCATCGCAGTAGAAGAAATAAGAACGTCAGTATAGTTTGCAGCTTGTTTACTTTCTGCATTGCACGATTTTGGTAAGCAGACTAATGTTCCGAGACAATTAAAAATCCCGTCTGGCATTTTTGGTTTTTATATTTAGGTACAATTTTATCCATTCTTTCCCAACTCTATTAGCCCAAGACTTAAAAAACTTAAAAGAAACCTGCCTCAATTATTCCGAAATAGTGTGTACTCTGCTTCTGCAAACATCATGATAAAATATATTATTAGGAGGACATCATTATGGGAAACAGAACACCGCAATGATGCCAGAAGCCGAACCGACACAGATGAACTCCAAGTTATCAGTACATATAGCATGTTATGCTGTGAGTTTGGAACCATTCCCACAGCCAAAAACTAATAATGGTACATAGATCAGGAATAAAATGTGTTAAGTGAATGATCCCAAAAATCGTGATGAAAAAAATACCACTGGCGTTTTCTCTTAAAGTGATCAATCCTTCCGAAATGCCAGACACGTGAAAGTTTTTTATGTATAATGAGAAACCAACATTAGCACTATAAGTAAATAATAAATGAGTAAGCTACTTGAAAAAAAACTGCACATTTTCATTTTCCTTGATATAATATAAACAGGGAAAGAAAGTAAAAATTCACTCTCGAGTCCTGATAATATGCCGTAATGGCTGCGGCACTCGCCGCAATGAATCTTTTTTACCCCGAAGACGTTTCCCTTTTTTCATGTATTGACGTACCTAATGTGGATTTATGAAAAGATTTAGGAAAGCATTTCCCTAATGATATTTACACATTCATAATTTACACCCAGGAAATAAATATTTGCGGGGAAATTATTGTGTTTTACGGTACGAATGGGGAGGGGACGACAAACATCATAAGGAAAACATTCATTGGACTTATAAAATAAACTTGGACCATTTGTCGTTTCCACTTGGGCCATTATTTCTCGCTCTATTGGAATGACTATGCGTGGGCGGGGAATGGGTGGAAGCGTAACGGAGTTTTGTATTCGGTTGGCTGGGCTTTGTTTTCCTGGTGAATCCAAGTGAGAATGACAGAATAAGGCAATTTTCCTCTCCAAGTTTATTGCGAAAACCATCTCCCTTGTCAGTTTAAATTTTGATACATAGTTTGACAATATTATTTTGAAATTCGAGTCAGAAGTATCGTATCAGCAGATGATGAACTGCTGTCGAGAGGAAAGTGTCTTTTAAATAAATGTAACATTATAATCGAAATATATTCCCATCTCATGAAATGGAAGTCGAGACGACGTCGATGGGAGATCGTAAAGTAGGGCGCATATAAAATTAATGGGATGATCTTGATGATGATGGGATGGGAAAAAATTGTAGTGTTGGGAAGAGAAAGGCGTTATACTGAACGCTTCCCAATGAAATGTGACACGCTTTCCTTCGCTTATCATACGACACCAAGAGAGCTTTTGCTCTCAATGCCAATATCAAATCGTGAAAGGAGAGGAGAGCAATACGGGGAAATGGATGGGCTTTGAAGGTCTCGAGTAGGAAAGAGCACTGAACACAAAACATGCTGTTGATGTTGATGAGTGAGTGAGTGTGTTTCTATTCATGTAAAAAAAATTACTGCACAAACACTCTCTTCACAGCCGCAACAAACTAAGCAGTGCTCACTCGAGCCAGTATTTTTTATTTCACCGTGAAAAAAAATAACACAATTGCTAATGTACACGCAATGTTACTTTTCCTGTCAGAGTCTCTGCTTGGGTTACATGAAAATTCTCTCTCGGGAATGTTTTTTTGGAAATAAAATATGCAGACTTATTTTGGAATGTGAGTATCTGTAAAATGCTTGGTGAAGGTGTTTGTTGAGTTTGTCATTTGAGAATAGATAGCACGAGGATTTGTCAAACTTTTCACATCAAGTGAAAAAAAAATAACTGGAGCTAGATTTAAATTGAAATGGAATTCATTTCAAATGAATGGGTGGATGATCGTAAATTTACATTCGGTGGGAGTGCAGCATAATGTATGAATAAATCCGAGGCGTGGACGGGCAATGCAATTCGTTTGCAAAAAAATGCAATTACTGCTTAAAGATTTTACTCTGACAAAGGGAGTCAGGAAGAGGAACTTGAGTAGGAACTGTAATAATGGAATAGGTTTTGTTCTGACTGGGAAGGACAAAACTTTAATGGAAATGTGATACTTATTTTTTTCCACAGTATCCCCTTCACCAACAATAAGGGAGTAGGACAATGCTATCTAGATGGAAATTAAATAGACAAGGAAATGGTTAAAGGAAAAGGAAAATATTTTATGGAAGAAAAAATGTCTTTTCTTTTTGTTTTGGAGGTGATAGTGATGATTTTAGAAGGTAAATGGAAAGGACTCCATATGCACGTCTTGCGGTTAATGCACAAACTTTGTCTAAAAGTCATTTGAAAAAAAGTAGTTTGTTTTTCTCCTTTCTGAAAGGCCTAATGCTTTTAGATTAGAATGGATAAGATGGGAGAGGGGAAAAGTAGACAAATAATAATTAGGACAACGAGATACAAAGTGAGTGACTGGGAGGAGGGGAGGGGGAAATAACCTATATGAAATTACAATGGATATGGAGCATAAACAAGTTGGATCCCACCGACCATATCCCATCCACTCCATATCCACCTCCTCCTTTTCAAAAACAAGGGGCTCCACTTTTCAAAAGCTGAGATTGTGAAGAGGGCTTCCTTTTTTGAAAGCTGTATTATATTGAGGGAAAAAGTTTATCTCCAACTATTTTTTCAAAGTGTAAACTATAAACAACAAGTTTAGAAAATGGCTTTTTCATTTTATTTTGTTGGAAGTTTTCAAAGAGGGGAGCCAGGCACGGCACACGGCTCCTTGTCCTCCTGTCTCTGGCGCTCGTGATTTTCCTTCATATGCCGTGTACGTGCTCTTTCAATGATAAGCAAAAAGTAGTCGATGCTCAGATTTTTTGGGGGGAGAACAGAGCACGTTACTATTTCACTGTCACACATAACTCCGAAACTGTGATATATGGTTACATTTCGAAAATTAAAACGATTAACACTATTTCTTGTGCTGGATTACTGAAAAAATATGTATCTCTATCCAATCCTTCCCCCTCCAATCCAAACCATAATATTTATGTATTACTGCTGTGGAGTTTTTTGTAATTTTTAGAAATAATGCAAGCCATTAGGAGGTACGTGATAGATATATCGAGTTTCATTTCCCTATCATATGAGACGTTTTTTTAGTTTAAGAGAAATTGTCCTTTTGGATTGTAATTTTCTAGTTTAATGGTTATTTTATTAGTGGCTTTAGTGAATTGTGTAAATTGGCGAGAGTGCAAGCTCAGAAGAGCATTAACATGACGTGTCTATTTTTATATCTTGTAAGAAGAAAGTGTTTTACTTGTGTAATGGGCGCATTCTAAAGAAATATGCAGGTCAGGGCTTGGGAATTAATTTTTTTCTGGGGAGTTGGGGAAGCCTCTCTTGATTTAGGTGGGGATCGTGGTAATGCAACGCATTGTTTGACAATTTATACCACGACAGTTGTATAACCCCCAACACCATTAAAAAGGGGGAATAGCTGTCATGTAAAATGGGGAGTTGGGTGAGGAGGGAAATTATTCGATTATTTATTTGACGTTGATGCCTAAATCCCATTAGTTAAAATTGAATATCGAGATTAGAGATTTTAAGTGATGTCATGAATCATCGGCTCAGGGGAGTAATGGCAATTATTCAAAATTAATACGAAATTTTAGTATTTTATGATTCGCGTATATCCACATTTTTAAATATTATTTTTAAAGACTGACTTCATAATGGCATATCGAATGACGCAGTTTACTTTATGGGCATGTATAAAAAACATGATTGTGGAAAGGAACAGATAATATCAAAATGTTCCACCTCATCACAACATGAACATGTGGAAATGAGAAAACAAAAAGCTGTTATTTTGGTGGAGGGAGCGAAGAAGGATTAACGAGATCCATCCTTACATAAAAAACGTACCTAGAAGTTAAGCAGGCTTTAGTCAACTCGAGCAGAAGATACCTACCTATCTATGCTCGTTTTAGCAAGACTTATCAATGCTTCTTTCATTACGCGAAGTCATTCCATTCTCCATTTTATTAACGGATTAATTTCCACGCGAATAGGTGCATAATACATTACAGGGAACGATGAAGGGAGAAATAGGCACATGATCATTGTTTTCCTCAGCAGAAAGTTATCTTACGATGTTATCTGCTCTTGCTTGCTAAAAATTAAATGTCATTCTGACAGTAGATGTGTAAGGTAGAATTTTGAAAATAAAAATCTGTACATGTATTCCTGAAACACGGTGACTGACTACATTATATTACATTTGTATTCACATCTTGCAATAGTAAACAAACTATTTTAGTTTGCAAATTCAGAAGGAAGATGCTTTTCCTAGAATATTTCACCTCGACGGATAACTGCCAAAGAGTGATAATACGCCAGAGACACAGAGCAGGGTTGATGTTGTTTATGTGCACATAAACATCAACCCTGCTCTGTGCGCCAGAGACAAGCATGCTCTGACAGAGCGATAAAATAATGGTACAGCTGTATACTTTCATAGAAAATTGTAGCACTAATGACGATGATGATGTGGAAAAACTGCTGAAAAGTAAGTTAATTGGAAGTCTCAAATACAAATTTTCCGATTTACCTCTCTACAAGTTGAATCCACTCGTCTTCCGCGTGGAACGCGGACCGGCTCAACTGTTTCGATATAATTTATTTAAACGCCGTTGCCTTTCAAATTGATTTCTTTTAGCCTTCGAGTTTCTTAGGTTTGTTTTGTGGTGCGGTGAAGAGTTTTTCTCGGTATAGTTGCTGCTGCAGAATTTGTGGTTTAATGATACTTCGAGAACCTTTAAATGAGCTGCTAAAAGATGGCAGGTATTTTTTGCTTTTTTAAAGATAAGATGCTTGTAGCTAATAGAATCTGTAATGAAAAATTATGTTTTCTAAAATACCTCACTAATGTATTTTACTTCCCAGCCATTTATCTTGTCACAAAATTAAAAATGTGTTTGTTCGATAAGATATATCACATATATCATACTTTTCAAATGCCCATTGCTCATCCTTCACTACCTAAATATTCATTTTTTATCCAGTTTTTATACTAAAATCCCTCGGAGCAGTACTGCTTGTAACTGGAACAGCATACTACTTGTACTCATACATGCTATTCATTTCATTTGGCTCTTCAATGTTAGAATTCCACCCAGCTATAAAACTAGCTTCCAAAGCGGTAGCGCGTGACGAATCTCCATTATGCGTGTAGGTATTTAATAAATAACAACAAAGTACAATGTGGCCCATCGCAAAAAGGTACATCTGACAAGTGATCACTCATCAATCTTCTCTCAGATAGCCATACTGCATACTGTGTGGCTGACCGAATTGCAAAATCTAAGAATAATATTAAAAATCCTCTATTTTCCTTAGTAAAGCTCATTCCTTACACTCCGTTAACGAAATTAGTGACTTGCTCTGGGAAAATCTAGCAAAACTAAAATACAATTTTCACTTAAACTCCACCCCGGTCTCTTTCTACGCTAACGAGTTTTGGATTAGGAATAATTGGAATTACACGGTCCAGAGACTTGCATGCATGGCTCTCGTGATAGTGATAACTCCCCCCATAAAAAATCTAGCGATATGGGAAGATAATCTTGCTCCCGTTTCATTTGGAAGATCGCTACAAAATCCTGTAGCATGTATGGTTGGAATCCTAGTAATTTTAGCTCCATTTATATAGTGATGGTAAATGCCGGCTCATTTTCCACGAAAATTCCTTCCCCGACAATCCCCACCAATTTTTCATTAGCCTCATTAGAATTACTCTCGAGTTCTAGACACAAGCTTATTTACAAGTTTTAATAATTTTTATTCCAACTGCCTACGACTTGGACCACTGGGAGCCATATCACATCCCATCAGTTATAAAGAGGAAAGTGAGGTGGTGGGCACGCGCGTATCGAAGCAGATGTTGGAATGTATTTTTTTTTAAAAAGATAAATCTAGCCACTCATGCATTTTTTCTTTTCAGGGTAACGTTCATTTTTGGACATTAGCTAGTCATAACTTTTTTTTACTACTCCTACTATTTAGCTCACCTTGGATTTTGGAAAACTATAAGGAAAAATGAGCTATTCAGCGACAGCCGCAATCGGCGTCATCTGTCTAATGATGGTGATGTGATGATGGTGGTGAATAGGATGCCGACGCATAATTTATCGAGAATTCAAAATTTTCTAAAATTTTGATTCGCCGCACTTCCTCCCATAATCACTTATAACTAGATGAGCTCGGATCTCTCAACCTAATGATGATGGCTATAAATTTTCAAACTTTATTTTTCGCACTTCAACAAAATATCTTGAGATCAAGTTGGAATAAGTCTAGCTCATTTCCCATTGATCACGTTCATAACCCAAGCGTATAGCAGATTTCATTTGATACGTTGATTTTGGGGAGAGGTGGAATAAATGTGATGGGATTTAGAGGCCAGTGCACCGGGCACGCAGTTATTTTTAACTCTCTGAGGGAGATCATTAAAATAAAGTAAAATTGCTTTGAAAAACACTTTTCGGAAGAGTTTTACCTCTTTTTATTAAAGGAAGTGAGAGGAGCAATATGATCACTTGAGAAAAAAACACGCCATGAGCCGCCGTCCATTATAACATGACAGATTTCCCTTTTCATAAAGACCGTTACATTCTCAACTTCTCAAGTATCTATGAACATTATGCAAATATTTTTATTGAAGAGCACGTGGCGATTAAGGAGAAAATTTATTTCTCGGATGATATGAAACTTAATCCTGTGGGGAATATATGAAACAAGAGAGGAAAGACATTATATCCAATATGGACAAAGATAAGTTTTCAAAGATAATAGGCGAATATGGACACATAAGAATATAATCTCAACTTTGTTAGGCCATTGTATTCCTTGATATTCTCAAGATTTCCATGTCATAATAATCATCCTGATAAAGGACCCCTGCGGAGGGGAGCTCCACGCACTTCACCAATGTCTGATCTATTGTGTTCATACACTCAACTTTTCCTCCACTCCAGCGCTCTTTCCGTTCATATACGCGGTTGTTTCCAGAAACTGGATACAATGGGCTTGACAAGAGTTAAGCCTTCTTCAACATGTTCCCATTGTTGTTTCTAATCTTTAGACTTGTCTTCATTCTCTTTCGCTTCATGTGAGGCTCAAAATGAGATTGATTGTCGTGTTTTTGGATTAGCCTCTTGTTGCTTCTGTATAATGATAAGGAAATCAAATACAGATCTATAATGGTATCACATTATGAGCTTATAATCATTATGTCATTTTTTAGACAGATTTTCGGACCAATTTACTCATGCTAAATAATACTTGGAAAAATACAAAAATATAATGAGCTATATGACTCGAGGGAAATATCCATGTTATCTTTAAAGGTGAACCCAAAGGTTAATCACGCTGGTCATTAGCATTTTTCTGTGAAAACATGAATTATGAGGGAGTTCAGTCACGTCAGTTACGTCTTGCTGTGAATCATGGCGGCCAGGCTCCTTCATGTGGCTTCCCTCATCCTCCTTCATCTTTTCGTAAATAGTCAATTTTTCCCCACTGCCCTTTCAGAGTTTTGCTACGCTGACTCGCGTAAAGAGCCATCATGTGGTTATGAGAAATGGGGAGGATATTGTACTGCGGGGAGCCAACAGTCGCCCATTGATATTCCCTCTTGTGTCCCCATTTCTCGGGATGTGCTGTCCATCAACACGAATCTCTACAGAACAAATCACTTCATTATGACAAACAACGGACACACAGTGAGAGTCGACTTTGTGGAGGATCCTTCCAACAGAATTCGGATACGATGGTCTTTCAAAAACAAAAATGTTATTAGTGGTGGCGTCGGTGGTATTGGAGGAGCCAGCATTGGAATTGACAGGAGCTACACGTATGTATTCAACCATGTTCATTTACATTGGGGTCAAAGTACAAGCAAAAAGTCTCCGGAAGGGTCGGAGCATACGATTAACGGAAGATCATTTGCGATGGAGGCCCACCTAGTACATTATCTTTCCATTTATCGTACCCTGGACGAAGCAATTGCTTCAAGGGAACGGTCGGCTTTAGCTGTCATGGCTGTTATGATTGAACAATGTCAAGATTGCTCTGGAGGAAAGAGCTCTGTCTTATCCCCAATCATTCGACATCTCGGCCATATTCAAAATCCACATTCGTCCGTAAACGTCTCCCGAGCTCGACTTAATTTCTCCCCGTGGCTGGCCAATCAGCGAACAGTGTATAATTATCGGGGTTCATTAACCACCCCAGATTGTAACGAAGTTGTCAACTGGTTCGTGCTTGGAACTCCGGTAAAGGTTTCATCCAGAGAGGTGGAACAATTCCGGAAGTTGAAGGATCATCGGAAAAGGCCTATGCTGGGAAATCATCGACCAGCTCAACGGATCAATAATAGAAACTTGATTAGGGCTGGCGTAAATGGCATGCTTCTCAATGCGGAAAGGGATGGATGTTGAATAAAAGTTGATGGCGATTTCATTGTGGAATAGTCTCAATACGAAAAAGACAAACAACCCGGGCCAAAACTATATTATTATCATATTATCATATATTATGCAAGACAGTGTTATAAAACGATATTGATACTGGTGTACGAACCTAAAATAGCTGCATAACTGGAAACCTTGAATAAAGTCAACACAGACGAAGCACACAATTGCGTTGTATATTTACATTGCATAACAAAAAGCTTCGATCTAGTGAATAGCTTGACATGCTATCCAATCGACTTCTGAGCTACTTTGATTACGACATATCCACTATAGATATCTTGCTATACGATAAAATTCTATGAATTTTTGGGTGTTTTCTCCCAGACAGAAGGACAAGGGAAAAGGAGCTAAATTATGAGCCGGAATGCTTTCTTAAGACCAGTTCATTTAGATCCATTACCCAAATTTCCTTCCGTGCAAGAGCCCCCTTTTTATAGAAATGCTCCAGTCAAGTCAACTCCCATAAATAATGGAATGGCCTTCTCCCGACTGAATCGGAAATGAGGGGTTGGTGCCACTGGTGGGAAGAATTATCGAAAATAGACTTCCAGTCTATCGACTGTCCTCTCCAGCCTGCTTTCTTTGTGCATATTGAATGGGGAAAGTGGAAGTGGGGAATTGAGCACGAAAAGACAAACAAAAACTATGTTTCATTCTATGAAGAAAAAATAAATGATAATGTTGGTTGGTTATAGATGATTTGGTTTACACAACTATTTTCAGAGGGAAATCGCCCGAACCGGGGTAAACCAATTTTCGTGGAATAGGACGTGTGTTGACTCTGCCTGTGGTCAAATATTGAAATAGAGTGGAATGTTTTGATTAAAAAATTCGGGTTGATAAACCCCCATCTCTTTTATTCAATGAAATTTCCAAGAAATTATTGATTCGTATAATTCACATCATCACATCATTCATGCATATGACTGTAGGCAATCGTGCATACTAAACATGAATATTTCATATTGTGTTTGGAGAAAGCGTAAATCTTTGTTCAAGGTATGCATATTAATTATTATGTCAACATATTATATTAACATTTCGAAGGATAAAATGTTTTTTCTGGGAAAAGTTTTGCTAAATTCGAATTCGTGTGCAAACATAATGCTGAGAATGTGTCGTCCTCGTCCACTACGGATTCCGAATGTGATTTTATTACGTTCCATTCAGAGAAAGGACATGTTTAGCAGAGTGACTCGCACGTGAACTAACAATTTGATGGAGATATGGAAATGTGTACATTTGTCCGTTTTCACCTTCGAATCTGAATTTACGCCACAAATTCATTTGCGATCAAATGGAAATTTTTACACATTAGCTTTTCATATATTTTTGTCACCATCTGTTTTATACATCGACACTGTTTTGAAAATCCCAACTTACATTTTTCAAACTTACAATTATTAGCTTTGAATCCAACTCAATGTAATACTGAGCGGGCCAAAAAGTTTGCCTGAGCCAAATCCACGAAAATAATTCAACGCTTCATTTCATTTCGCTCCTCTCTATGTCATGTTCAGTACTAATTTACTGATTCTTCTATTATCAATAGAAAGTCAGCATGAGATGGGAAGGGGTAATTAGTAGCTAAAGGTGTCTTTGACATGACCTTGTACACTGAAGAAATATGGGAGGAATAAACGCGTTTTAGATGACTGCTTTCTCTCATTAATAATAAGTTGCAGTGGAATCCATTTGCGCTAACAGTATACATTCAAAATTAGCGAAAAATAATTTATACCTAATTATAAACCTTTGTAAAAATAAGGTACTCACGTAAGATATTTTATGTGCTTTAATGCATCTGGAGTATCTTAGATTTACTTTTCATAACATTTTTTTATATTTCGAGTGTGAGTTAATGCCATGCTCCACCAGGAATAGCTTTCAGAGTGGATCATTAATCTCAGCCAGAGACAAAACAATCCTTCTTAAATCCTCTTGAAGTAGATCTCGGTCTTGGTCACCCGCATCATCATCATCATGATCAACCTGTTTTAAATGGTTTAATAAAAAATTGCGACGAAATTAGACCAAGCTGAAGATAAATGAAATTAAGTAAAAGCTTACCCACCTACATATATCCAACCCTATTGTTCTTCTTAAGATTTGTATAATTAAGATTAAGATATGGGATTTTCCAACAGATGAGCCAGGCAAATTGTATGATTACTCGGAAGTTGGCACGAAATGCTAGATTTTTTAGGAGAGCCGACCCACGAGGAATTTTTCAATTTGTCAACTGTGAGCTTCATTAAGATTGCAAAACAAAATGTACCTAGGTATTTACGCTTTAATCCCGTTATGCTGTTTGAAATAATAGAGAAAATAATGCGGTCACAATGAAGCAAGATAATATCTTCTTATGAACTGGGAACAGATCCAGTTGAGAAACTAAAACGCTGATTTAATCCTAAAACCATGCTTTTGCATCAGTATCCTGTCAGATTGTAATGGCGAAACGAAATGAAGACTGCATCTAGATGAACTTTGACATACACTACGCATTGCGTCAAAACCCCATGTCGCGTGTCGCGTCACAAATCCCCCCTCATTCCCCCACTCACTCCCCCGCGAGGTATCTATTTTTCCCTGTTGTTCCAAGCGGAAATACAACCCTATTCATCACATCCTCATCCAAGCATATAAAGAAACTTTTAAAATTAACAAACTAATTTAACACAAAAAAACTTTCCCAAATAAGAGGAAGTAGACAAGGCTATCTCATCTCCTTGTAATTTGCATGACTGCACCCCACTTAGAAATTGGGGAAACACTAGATTTTTTTTGCACCTTATGATGCTTTGTTGAATAAAAAAGTAGGAAACGGATGGAGCAATTGGAGGAAGCAGGGAAATTTTTTCTCTATAACATTTCTCCCTTTCCCTTTTTTGCTAATCTGATTAACTCAACTCACTTAGGAGGAAACTAGTCGTGGTCATTATTAATGCATTAACTTGTCATCCTACTCCCTTCCGTTCATAAAGACAGTTCCCTGTCCTCGCTTTTCCTCTCCCTTATAATATGATAAAAACAAGAAAATGGGGATTGGTGTAGCGAACTAGCTTGTCCTCCAGAATAATATCGTGTTTCCTCCTTCCATGAATACTCACAAAGTACATCACAAGCTATTTAAAACTACAGACATTTCATTCAAAAGAACTGAAGGGAAATAATAGCGGTTTCGTAACATCATTGCATAATTAATTGATTCCTTCCAAGTTTTCCCATTCCTTGAATGAAAGGTGAAGAAAATACGAACCCTTCTAAAAACTCTTTTAACTTTCTCCAAGAAAACCCTATTTAGTTACAAATGAAGTGGGAGTGGAACAATGTAATTCATTATAAATTCAAGATGAGTTTTGAAGTCTCCGACGTAGAATGAATGAAGGGCATATAGGAGCTCACTCCACTTCCCGTTTGAGCCATGCCGGTAACAAGGAATGACTTTAAGCTGGAGTACTCCCCTTTCTGTGTGTACTTATGACTTTCAATCGGCTCCAGAAAGTAATCGTCTTAAGGGTTTAAGAGACTACATGAGGCTTAATGAGTTCTTCCTCCCCTGCTTGATCTTTCCGCTCCTTGTTGGCTCTGAAACGACATCATTTTTGCATTTGTTTACAAAGAAAATATAAAGGGTTGGCTTTTCTTTCCAGAGTAAACTTTGTAGATGGGAGAAAGTTGATGACAAAAGTTTTTGTAAGATTTTTGGTGTGACCTCCGCCATTTGTTGAGAGGTATGGGCTAGGTAACTAGAAAATAGCATTTTAAATGGGGTATTTCTTCTAGTTACTTTCAGCCATTTTCAGTACCTACTCAACAAATAATTCAGTAGGTTTAATGAATCAGTGGGTTAGTTAGGAGCGAATATGAATCATTTTTTTATTGTTAGTGATTTACCCAATTTTATTGCCCGGTCTCGCCACTTATCCTCCTCTAAACTTGTTTATATGCTTGAGAGGAGAAAAGCATTTTTTGTTATCTGCTGACTCCATAACTTTTTCTCGAGCATTTTTGAAGATGAAATATGGCCTCTTATCTGCATGGCAAGTGTTCTGTCTAGTCTGGAGGTCGGGTTGTGGGTGGTGGTGGTGGTAACATCGAATGTATATTTATGTGGTGGTGACTAAGGGAGCGGGAGTAGCTTCACGAATTCGGGAAAAATGTTTTGAAGAACGGTTCCCTCCACTTGTTCAATGGTGACATACAAAGCCCTTGAGAGCGGAAAGTTGTAAAAGTTCAAGGAGAATGGGGATGATGCATGGTCAAACAAGCTTAGACTTAGAGAGTTAAGTTTTTGTAAAATAACATTCGTTGGTGGGATGGTGGAAAGTGATGGGGTGATAACTTTTCGATTTGGTATAGGGAAATGCCGCTAATTTTGTAAATATAGCTCATTAAATTAAATGTGCTTGATAGATAGATTTGAAGATATTATCCTCCGTTGCATTGAGAGTAAATCGCATGAGTAAATATATTGAATATTATTGTTAATTAATTACGGCAAATCCACTTGAAGCTAACTAACTATTTTTATACTAGAAGGCTCTCTGCAATTACGAATGCATTTGTTTTTTCCGCTATTAATTAACCGATGAATTAATTATACTTTCTAGCCAACTGAATTGAGACTTTGTAGGAGGGCAAGACAATTATCTATTATATAAAAGTGAACAAAGTAACAAACATTCTCCTTTATTAAAACGACGCTTCTTTCTACTTTAACGGTATTTCACAAAGCTTAGTCCCCACGCTCCTTGGTTCATTTCAAGACATTAAATATATGATAGGATAAAGTAGCTCTAAAACTTCCAAGATAGTTTTCTAAAATGGGATAATTTTTATTACAAAATGTAATAATAGGACCTGCAATAATATTAGTTGGTCGTGCTCAGCAAACTTGAATAATTTTGTAGCCTGAAGGTCTCCTGGAAAGTTTGGAGAAAGTAACTAAAATGCTTTATGGTTTCCAACCTACCTAATAAATGGGGAAAACTTCTTGTCTCCTCTGCTCTATTCTCCAGCACGTATGACAATGAATCGATTTTCCTTCTGGAAGAAGTATATATGTACATCGCCATCAGAGTTACCACACACGAAGTTACTTGACTGCTTAGTACAGAGGAGCACAACTTTTTGTTGCAAAAGAAGCTGGAGAAAGCAAGAAAACACTGGAGAGTGCACGGTAGCATGAACAAGTAGGAAAACCACAGTGCTCTTGGGTTGGCGGCTTCTCGTGGACAAAAAATAGTCTGATATGTTCCTTTACCATGCTTTTACCATACATGGCGAGAAAAACGGATACTCCAAAAGTCTCAAAACTGTCGCAGTCAGAGTAGGAGACAGGGTTGCAGCATGCCGCATAGAAGTTTTCAATTTTACTTCGATCCAGGAAATTTCTCTTCTCCTGAAATAAAAGTCCATAAAAATAGTTATTAATAGATCGTTATGTATAAGAAGTAATTTTAAATGAGCTGTGCAGGAATCATGTTATTTGGAGAGAATTACCAAACATAATAATTAAACTAAAGAGTTTTAAGGACATCTAAAAGAGGTTATGACAGCATTTAATTGGTCTACCCGTGTTGGTCTGTTAACGTGCCCCAGCCCCCACAATAAACCCATCATCTTTTTTACAATCATGATCATCCCATGTGTCGTTTTTTATTTCGTAATTTGCAATGACCTTCAACAAAGGAAAAAAGGTTTTATGACCTTTTTTACTTCCGCTACATAAACTATACGGGACATTTCCTTACCCATGCGAATTCTGTGCAGAGAAAACTTTGATCTTTTAATTGTGATTACGATCTCATTCACTGCAGATGAAGGAGCATTTTGGTAAGCTTTCGCAAACAAACAGTAAAACCTTTTTAAAGTCCACTTCCTTCCTTAGACTGCACGGTTGGATGTCTCCGGACTGTAACTCGACACCATTTTATTCTTTCACTGGGAATACGAATACGGCTGTGGAGCCGGAACGAAACTAATGGCCATTCATTCATTCATGTTCTTGTAAAGAAGTCCACGTAAAAGGTGAAATGAGCGTGTGTTTCTTTGTTTGCGAAACCATAAACTTGGAAACAGAAAATTCCGTGGGGGTTGCCTAAATAAACTCCACTTTTTCCTCATCATCGATGACTGTTTTTCTTTTGCTTTTTCCTTATCATCATCACCATTTTTATATGTAGTCGTAGTGCACCCATTTTACTTTTATTACTTTCTTCACATGATTTCAATTTTGTGGTAGAGGCGGAAAGAAACTTAATGGGAAAAGCAAAACAAAAAGTTTTATAACTTTCTCATATTAATTTAGTTTTGGTCTTGGGGCGGTGTGTGGCTGGGGAAAATTGTAAGCGTTTAATTTTAATTGAACCAGAGTGCTTTTTTACGGCTCACTTATCATCAAGAATCAGCAGATGAGTAGGTATACAAAACATAACATCATTATAAAAAACTCTACACATAACACATAAAAATATAAATAAACAGAGTAAACATAATGAGCTGATTTTTTCTCAAGTTGAAGGTTTCTCAGTGACATTTGATAGCTGAACCTTGCTCCCTACGCTAATTATACGTTTAAATCGTAAAAGTATACAAAAGCGAAGTTGAGTTAATGTTTTCAAATGAATTTCAAAATCAAAACAAACAAAATTATAACATGCGGAAAATAAACTTATTCTTGAAGACTACATCTTCCGTGTTCACAATGATTTTATTTGTATTGCATAACATCTCTGTCTGTCCTTGCTTCAAATATTGTGTTAATTGAAGTGAAAAAAGCAACTAGCAGTAAAGTGAAAGTACTCATTTGCGAAAAAAATCGCCCTATTAAATTGAGCCACTCTTCCAGACAATGACATTTTGTTCCGTATAGCTCCAGTAAACAGTTTCATTCCTCTGCCAAAAACATAACATCTCTCCCTTTCCCATTCCAGCTCATATCATCATTAGAAGGAGGTGGAGGAAACAATGTGAAAACGTCCAACGAGGTAATATGGGGGAAAGGGATATAAATTCCCCTGGAGAGTTTTAAAAATGCCCCACAGACTAGAGTGAAATGGGGATCGGATGGAACGCAAAACTACCTAAAATATGCATTATACTTGCTTGATCTTTCATGTTGATGATTTTAATCATGTGATGACCCTGTCCTGTATTTTTTTGACCAGCAAGCTTAAGTCTTACCCACTGCGTCATTTCTCCATTTCCAAATACATACATACAAACTGGGGGAACGGGAAAGTCCATTTAATTTCTTTGAATGAATAAGCATTCAACCAGAGAGAGAGAGAGAGAGAGCGGTATTAGGAAAAAATGCGCGAGCCCTTGCCAAAATTGTTATCCATTTTACTGTCGAACTACCTAAATCTCGGTGGCAAATCCACCACAAACAAAAATCCTCAGTTGTTTTACATCCACGTTTTTAGAGTGACCAATGTACATAAGTGGCTGATATGTGTTTTGTATGGATATATGAAGGCAGGGAAGTGTTAAAAGATTTGCAGGCTGGTCATTGTAATATCAGTATC